>PVLC010010478.1:32497-44422 GCA_004027655.1 Graphiurus murinus | reverse complement strand
GAACTTTTAATTTTAATTTAAGTGAACTTAGTCATGTGTGGTTAGTGGCTAGAATATTAGGCTAAATTGTGGAGAAAATTTTTTGTTGTTATTATTGTTGTTGTGGTGATGATACTAGGAATTGAATCCAGGGGCATTCTATCTCTGAGCTACACCTCCAGCCCTATTTTATTTTTTATTTTGAAAAAGTGTCTCACTAAGTTGCAGAGGGCCTCACTAAGTTGCTGAGGCTGGCCTTGAATTTGCAATCCTCCTGTTTCAGTCTCCCAAGTAGTGAGACTACAAGCATGCATCACCACACCTGGCCAAGAAATTGTAAATATCTTCTGATTTCTCTTTCAAGGTTAGTCTATCTTTGACTCCAACACCTGATACTGTGAACACAAAAAAATATTAGAAGCCTATATTGATTTGTAGAATCCAGATGATCATTTTAGCTACACACAACACACACACACACACACACACACACACACACACACACACACTTTGACTAACTTGGAAATGTTCCAATATTTGTAGGAAAGTTTATTAATGTGACTCATTACAATAATAAATTAAAAAGAAAAATGATCTTGAAAAATGTCAATAAGAGATGTGATCAAATTCAACATTAATGCCTGGCTTAAAAAAATACTCCTAATAAATCTAAAATAGAAGACTATTTCTTTTATTTTTCACCCCTGTGGAAAAATTTTGAACCCAGGGACATTCTATCTCTGAGCTATACCCCCATGCCTTTTTATTTATTTATTTTTTTAATTTTTAATTTTTTTGTGTGTGTGGTACTAGAGATGGAAACTGGGGGCATTCTACCTCTGAGCTACAGCCCAAGCCCTATTTTTTATTCTTTATTTTGAAACAGGGTCTCACTAAGTTGCAGAGGGACTCACTAAGCAGCTGAGGCTGGCTGTGAACCCGGATCCTCCAGTCTCAGCCTCCCAAATGCTGGGATTACAAGCATGTGCCACCACGCCTGGCCCTTTTTATTTTTTTGTTTTGAAACAGGATCTCTCTAGGTTGCTGAGACTCTTGCTAAATTGCTGAGGCTAGTCTTCAATGTGATCCTTCTGCCTCAGCTTCCCCAGTACTGGGATTACAGAGATGTACCACCATGCCTGTCTAAAAGGCTATTTATTTAATAATACAATTAGCTATCAAAAATGAACTATAAACAACTTATACCTAGTAATGAAACACTAGAAGTAATCCATTAAAGAACAAGACAAATATATTTCCTATGATTACCATTGTTTGGGCAGTGTTTGCCAATGTTATATAACAGGAAAATGAAATTATGTAAATCTTAGAAAGGAACAAATTAAATCATCACCATTCGCAAATTTTATTGCTACTCAAAAAAACAAACAAAACTGATCATTAGAATTAATGTGAAACATCAGCATGATTGCCAAATAAGATGAATTTAATATCTCCCCTTATCAATCCCAGTTTTCAAAGCCTTAAAGATAGAGACCATACCTGTTTTATTTTTAGCAGCCAGTAGTGTCCCTAGAATATATAAGATATGAGTATTTGTTGAATTTGTAAATTACTTTGTAGACTAAAAAGTCCAGAAAATCTAACTGTTGAGCATTATCATTTCACCCAAAGAACTGGCTTCTTTCAGAATAAGGAAAATCATGTGATCATATTAATAAAAATTAGCAGTCACTTCACTATTAGTAAGAATAGAAAGGCAAATATGAATGTGTATGGAATTGGTGTAAAGAAAACTGTGAGTTCTATGGACTAAAGCCTCAATATGAGTTCAATCAATCTAGTTGCTAAAATTAGCTAAGGCCATCTTGGGACTGCATTCTGAAATCTACAGAAAAAGCATATATTAGGTACCTCTCAGACCCCCAACTTGAGTTCTGTGTTCAGTTTTGGATGTCATATCTTAACATGTACATTGAGAAAAGTATTTGCCTTCAAAGGGAATATAGAGCAAAAAGATAAAAGTTTGGACAACTATGCCATGATCACAGCAAGATTACCATGGAAACACAGGGGCTTAACAGGGACTTACTGCAGTCCATCATATGTAGAGATCTGTCATGTGATATGAAGGAAGACATGCTCTAGGGGACAAATCCATGACCAGAACATAGAAAGTATATACATATTTAAATATAATATTAGAAATAACAATGAAAGTTTCTCTCAAATGGAAATCTTACCTTGGAGAATGAGCAGGGGTTAAAATAAGATCCCCATATTTATAAATGAGGAAAACTAAGTCCTGAATTGACAGACTTGGCCAATATCTCATAGTTAGACAATACAGAACTCTGATTTAAATCTTGGTCTTTTGATTCTGTGCCAAGGGTTGTCCTGGTTCTTTAGCAAGTCAGAGAGAGGACAGCACGAATGTCCACAGTCTTCAGCAAGTGATCTGGGCCTCAGGAGTGAGGCTGACGCTGCTATTCAACTGTGTTTGGTACAACTCTGCTAGAGCTAGTCCACAGTGCTGAGTTTCAACATGGGAAGGTGCAGAATCTAACCATCCAGCTCGCTAGAACTACCCACTGCAAGCGGGATAGGATGGTGGGGTGTGAGCAGATGCTATTGATGTTTTTTGCCGAGTGTTTGAAAACCCACTATGAATGCTGATGCCAAGAGCTTGTTGCTGGCTCTCACAAACAAACAGAAGATGGAACAGCCATTTTTCCCCCTCAATTCAGGATACTGTTAGCCAAATGCAGAATTTCAGTTTGGTTAAGAAACACGGGTCCATCATGCAATTGTTCCTATTGTTAAAATGTGGTTGTTGATGCTCGGGGGAGTGGACACCCCTGCAAGATGGCTCAGGCAGCCAGACCATTGTGTGAGGAGTCCATGTCCTGACAGCCAGATCAGCCAATGAATGGATTTTTAAATGATTATTCAATCTCTTCCAACAGAACCTCATTAGCCACAACCATTGTCACCTTCTATCCTGCCAGTGAATTGGGTTTTCAGTTCAGTAGAAGCTTAGAATTTTCCTACTCATGCGGGCAGATTAAAGCTCTCAACTAACTCAGGTGTAACCTATTTAATTCACCATCCAACTAATTACTGCAGATGCAGATAAACCAGGCTAACAGGAAAGAATCCACCTCCCAACACAAAACAAAGAGCAAGTAAGCATGTTTCTCAATACCCAGCAAGGGATGCGTCAGATGGCAGACATCTTCAAAAAGCAAACAAATGCTCCAATGACTTTGAAAATCAATGAATTCTAAAAGGAAAAAAAAAATGATAGCATGGTCTTTGTGCATTTGGGGTCTTCTTGGTTCGACTTTGAATACCATTTAACAACAGTAGAATCTACTGTTTCAGTCAAGTGAAATTCGAATTCAGCAGATGTTCACTCAATTTCATTTTAAAAAACTAGAGTGCTTTGGTTGGGGAGAGGTTGTTTTTTGTTTGTATGTTTGTTTTTGTGGTACCAGGGGTAGAACCCAGAGCCTCACACGTGCTAGGCAAATGCACTACCACTGAGCTATATCCCCAGCCCTTTCTACTGTATTTTGAGACAAGATCTTGATAACTTGCCCGGGCTGGTTTTGAACTTGCAATCCTTCTACCTCAGCCTCCCAAGTTGCTGGGATTACAGGTGTGCACTATCATGCCCAGCAAAACAAGGTATTTTCAGTATTTTCTTATTAGAACTGAATAAACTATAGAAACTAGAATCAAGGACATTATTTCAATGTGAACTCTCCATTCTTCAGTGAAGTTAACTTTGAAATATAAACTTAATTGCAAGTCTTTTGCTCTAAAGAACATTAATTGGATGTATCTTATTGTGGTAAAAAAAAATTTATGTTTCAAAGGCAGATAACTAAAAAAATCAGACTTTTGTTTTGACAGATCATTTTTCTCTAAAGGCATATTCAGGAAATAAGTTATTTGAGCATATACCTTGAAAAGAATAAAGAACTAATCTTAAGCATTCTTTTAAAATAATTCATTTTTTCATTTACAAAGGTTATGGACTGAATAAAAGTTTTCTATCTTAGCAGAAAATATATTCTTACCTATAGGAGGAAATCTCCATACAATATTTTTCTATATTATAAATGACTACTACAGCAGGTCACAGTGGCACACACTTGGAATCTCAGTACTTGGGAGGTTCAAACAGGAGGATCACAGATTCATGGCCAGTCTCAGCAACTTACCAAGGCCCTCAGCAACTTAGTGAGACCCTGTTTCAAAATTAAAAATAGCATAAGGTTTGGAATGTTGCTTAGAGATAGAATGGCCTTGGGTTCAACACACACACACACACACACACACACACACACACACACGTGTGACTATCACGTAGTAACATTTTCTTGATCCTTCTACTAACCTATTGCTGTGATGTTTTGGGAAATATTTCATGGCCTCATCATGCAGTAACTACAGCCCATTATGAAAAGTATGGTCAAGGAGAATGAACATGACATTAGAGAATTTCAAGTACTGGCACCCCCATTCGCTCCGTGTGTGACTTTAGCAAGTTCCTGTCAGTCAATGTCTTCCTCTGTAATTGAGAGCACCCTGCCCTCTGTAACGTGCCACACAACTGAATCTTGATGAGCTGAAAGTCCATACACATGACCAGGGTGTTAGAACAAGACTGACCACTAGAATGTCAACCCCTTATCAGATTACAGAAACTCATTCAGTCTGGATTTCTATGTATTATATAACAGAACACAAGGGGATGAGCGAAATTAGAATTTTGTAATGTCCATGAAATAATGTGTTTAAAATAACTGAGTTTTTTTTTTGTTTCTATAGGAAGAACCACAGATAACTAATCACATACATTGAACCAATTAGTTTCCAATTCTCATGCACTGGTAAAATCCAGAGGCTCCTTGCCATGGAGCTGGGGAAGAAGTATTGATAAACTCTTTGGTGTGGATTTGCATCCAAGTTGGAGACAGAAACCATCAATGGCTCATTGCCCTGGGACAGGGATGTCATGACTCTGGAGAACATCATTAAAAATTTCCCCAGCAACCATGATGCAGGCACTTTCTAAAATTCATTCTTCAGCATCGAACCCCAAAGGTTCACCAAGAAGAGGAAGGTAGGTGATAGGCTCAGTGATTAAATGTTTAAGAAACTTTACATACTTTAAACTCCTCTTGGAAATTCTTAATTCCTCTCAGTTTAAATGAACTAATATTTGCATGAAATAAATCTGTTTAAATTTAAATAACCTGGTATTTCACAAACATACTTGACTTTGTGCTCATGGTAGCCATTTAGAAATCTCACTTCAGTGTTCTAGCAAACACAGGTAGGAAATTCTTGTTTAATCACTTTATGCCCAGTATCATGTGGACTACCTTTACCTCCCCTTTATACATATCAAATGAGGGGATTTTAAAGAAAGGGATTCTTTCAAAATTACAATACTTATCATTTTAACTATATTGTGTTTTTGTGATAATTTGGGGCAACGTAACAAAGGAAAGACAAGTGAGAAGAAAGAAAACATATATACCAAAATCTCTCTCTATTCTTTTTTTTTTTTTTTTTGGTAGTACTAGGGATTGAACCCAGGGGCATTCTTCCTCCAAGCTACACCCTCAGCCCTATTTTATTTTTATTTTAAAACAGGGCCTCACTAGGTTGATGAGAGTCTCACGACTTGCTGATGCCATGCTTGAACCTGCCATCCTCCTGTCTCAGCCTCCCAACTACGGGGATTATGTGTTAGAATTCTTTCTGTTATAAACAATAGGAACCTACTCAAAGAGGCTTCAGCAAATGAGACCATATAGTGGTTGATGTACCTTAAAAATTCAAAGGCAGTTGGAGCTTTAGGCCTGACTAGATTCAGAAGTATAAAGATTTTGGCCATACCTCTTGGTTTTTATCTGTATTGGCTCCACTTGTAGGCAGGATTCTTTTATCTAGCAACTTCAAATTAATATCCTGCCAATTCAGCAACCCCAGAAGAAAGAGAATCTCTTCCTAAAGTTATAGCACAAGTCCAAACCCTGACTAGCACTGAACCAATTTGGATCACCCATCCTTTCTTTCTATAGCCAAGAGGGTAGCCTAGGAAATGGGAAATTGTCTAGGTGAGAAATGGTTTACAAAAGGAAACTTAGGGGAATGTAACCCGAAGAAAGTGGAAGAGATGATGGCTAAACAAAACAACCTAGGTGTCCACACTACCCATAAAAAAGGCCTACCTGTGTGTTTCTCCTCAGCATACACAGACTATTAAAAAATACTTTATACAGTAAGTTTCTGTGCTCTATGAAGTTCTCCTAAGTCCAAGAATACAGTTCATATTAAAGATAGCCATGCCTTTTCTTCCAGAATAGGTTGCTGAAAATTGATGTATTTATTAGGGCACTCATGCTCCTTGACCATGATTCTTATATAGGATGGGCCATGATTCAAGCATTCTCTGCAGAGACTCATGATCAAAAACCATGGCTACATGATATATATTAAGGATGTGTATGTGTGCTCACATGCACACATGTAAAGATGTATGTATTTTTTTGCACCTTTACAATGAATTATAAATTTCTATCATCCCATGAGGAATATACTAAATATTATTTTTGGATAATCTACTGTTATGCTGACTGATTCAGCAATTCCAAAGTCTAATCTTAACACAGAATATTCACTTTTCATAAAAATTCCAACACTGGTTAGAAAGGGGAAGAAATAAGACTAGATAGTAAGAAGAACATGGACTTTGGAACAAAATATATCTTCATCTTCTCATCTGACAAATATTTATTGCACACCTGAGAGGTGTCAGGTATTATTCTATATTCTAAGGAGACAGACATCAATAAGCAAAATACAAAATAGAAAAACCTCTGCCCTCATCTGGGTTACACTTCAGTGGAACTTGCATTCAACTTTTAGGTCATCAACTTACTAGCTGTATAAACTCAAATCTTGATAATCTGTAAAAGGAGATGATAACCCTTCCTTATAGGTATAGAGTAGGAATGCATGGGCTGAAGCATGAGATCTAGGACATAATACACATGCAATAAGCAGCTACTGTTGTAGTCATTATTCCCACTTATACAAATGGTTGAAGAGCCACAGAAGAACTAATGATTTCGCAATAAAAAGAGAGTACATAAAATTAGATATAAAAATCACAAATGAATTCTCCCAGTAGACAAAAAAAGATGGTCATTATGTTTCCTTACATTATTAAGATAATAAAAACAGTACCCAGAAACAAACAAACAAATAAGCAGGAGCAAGAATCATCATCCTCTTGGTGATGTCCACTCTGCAGGGCTGTCCCCCACCTCTACCTAGACCCACCACTCTTTGTCCTTTGTTACAATGTCCAGATAGTAAATGGCATATTATTTTGGCTCTAAGTTGCTATTTACATCAAGAATAAATAACCAGAGGACTCTAGTTTTGGAAATGTGGTTGCTCAAATAAAGAGAGAGAGAGAGAGAGAGAGAGAGAGAGAGATGATACCATAAGGAAACTGTTTTTCACAGCCTCATAACCCTAGCAATAGAACAGTAATAGCTGTTAAATACTAGCCTAATCCTACAAGTGAACAGATTATTGAAAATTTCAAAGTGGCAGCTTTGATTTGAAGATTCACCTCATTGACTATCTAATTCATTCCTAATGACATAATCATTGGTGAACAGTAAACGCAATTCAGAGGGTCAGAACTCTCCTATTAGTCATTAGCTTTTATATCCAGAGTGCCGTTTTACTACTGAGCCTTGTATTTTATTATTTAAAAGAAGAAGAAAGTATCCCCATTTCCAAGGTGATGATTATTAAAGTGCTGCCACAAACTGCACATGGTTATTACAGCACAAATAGAGAGCTGTTTGAAACAGGTACAAAATACATTTAACTCTGTATTGCTGAAAATTTTTTTTTTCAAAAATAAAACTCAGCTAGAGATAAATTAATTATCTTATTATGCTCCACAAGGAAAACAAGTGTTAGATACCCCACTGCATTGTTTGTGGTAAGCAATCAATATTTTACTGTCTAACCATATTTAACTTTACGTGTATATCTAAATCCCTTTCTACTAGGAATTCTAATACAATACTCTAAGCATAACTCATGGCCATATTCAGGTGAATTAAAGATTCCCTGAAATACACCACAGGAAGGAAGTCGTATTTCATCTGCATCTGTTTCTCTTATTCATTACTTAATCCTTCAACCCTCAATTCTCTCTACGGTTCTTTATTAATTTAAACAAAATATGTTCAGTTTGGACTTTTCTAGGAAGGCATAAATCCATGCACTTACCCAATCACAGACCATTAATAAATACCAAAAAATTTTATATAGTGGGTACTATATAAGTTTCCAAAATGTTATAGCATTAATGAAAGAATCATTCTTGATTTTGTACACTTCTTTGAAAGGTTTGTTTATGGATTCAATTGCCTATAGCTCAACTATTGATCTGCTTTCTACATCCTGAAGATGGATGAGACAGGACTTATAGTGTTGGATTTGCAATAGTAAACCTGAAAGCCTTTTGTTGTTGTTGTTGTTGTTGTTGTTGTTGAGCTACACCACCAATTATATTTTTAATTCTTTATTTTGAAACAGGGTCTCACTAAGTTGTGGAGGGCCTCACTAAATAGCTGAGGCTGGCCATGAATCCGGATTTTCCAGTCTCAACCTTCCAAGTACTGGGATTACAAGTGTGCACCACCATGCCCAGCTCTGAAAGCCTTTTAAATATGCCTGAGAAATTGTTGAGGCCCCTTTATCCATGAGGTAAAGTGTCTTCATGCCTACACCTTGTGTGTTATTTTATTTTTTTCATTTAGAATTTGTTATCAGTGCTTCTACATGTCAAATTTCTATGGGGGCTAATGCTAAAAAGGCTGATGATGAATGAGGTAGAAATGTATTTCTGAATGAGATATTATATGTAATATAAAATGTATATTGATTTTAATTACATTTAATGTTTAAATTGAATAAATGTTTTCATCTCCATGATCATATGGCTGCTACTTCCCTTTCTCAAAATTTCAAAGTTGAGCCAGGCATGGTGGTGCACACCTATAATTCCAGTACTTGAGAGGCTGAGACAGGAGGATCACAGGTTCATGGCCAGCCTCAGCAACTTAATGAGGATGTCAGCAACTTAGATCCTATTTCAAAATAAAATAAAATAGGTCTGGGATTATAGATCAGAGGTAGAATGCCCCTGGGTTCAACCCCCAATACCACACACACACATACACACAAAAAAATTCAAAGTTGAATATTCTCTTATAACACATTTCTCAGTAAACTCTAAAATCTATACCAATATTGGACATGTCAAAGAATTGCCAACAAAGTCCCAGAAAATCCAGGAGTTGATATCCTTTGCTATATTCACTGAAGCTGTGCATGGCTATGTACAACCTCCTTTGGTGGAGAGAAGCCAAAGAAGTAAAAGACAGAGTTTCCATTTAATGGAACTAAGTGGACTTAGTACCCCAATATAGGTACATTCATTAACCCAGTCACATTAGTAAAAACAAGCAAGTTATTTGATAGGTGAGTAAGATAGCTCTGAGCAACGCCATCATATAATATTAATGATAATATTTTGTAACCCTCAGAGGCAAAGACTGGCCCATTTATCAATGGGAAGCCCTTTTGCAGATTTTCCCCAAAGGCATAACATTCTCAATTTAGTAATTTAAATTTTTTTTAAATAAAAATGTTTTTATTGGAGAGGTTAGGGAGAAATGTGGATGTTTGCTAGAGCTGGAAGTTAGTGTTTCTTTTTACCCATTCCTAAAAATATGTATTTATAATAATTCAGCCTCAATTCTAACCCAGGCAATGCTCATAAAGATCAGATTTCATAATTTTAATATATGTGAAACTGAATTATTCTTAAAAGAGAGGTGACTCATCAGTACCATCTCATTGGAAATGATTTATTGGTTCTTCATCTTTTATTTACAGAATATGTTTATTTACAGTCACTTCAGCCATGAAGATCATAGATAAGGGAAAACACATGTATTCATTTGAAGCCACTCATCATTTGTTGCCAAAAAGTCTCTAACAACTGACTATATTCTATGAACTCGTGGAAACCATACTTCCCACCACAATTCTAATTTTCCTAGAGGCTCCCTACTCTGTATATGGTGGCAATTCCTAATCTTTCCTTACTTTGAATAGGTTCTGTGAACTTTGCACTTTTATCAAAGGGTCTGGTTTAATCCCACCTTGCCAATAATGAGACCTGGAGAATGCCTGAAAAGTGATGATGAACCCTCAAAATGCTTAGGTAGATTTTAACAAACTAAAAGTGAGATGTCACTCATTTACTTCCTTTTCATAGAACTCAATAAAATAATGATACACCACAGTCAAACTTAGTATCTCTACTGTTTTAGTATTCCATCCAAATTCCTACAGATCTCTCAGGATCTTTTTTTGGACAAATGCACTCAAGCCACTAAACAGACTCTTCTGCATTCCAATGAGTGGAAGATTCAGAAGTAAGAAAGCCAGCTCCTTGGTCATACGTTGTGGGAAAGACACATTTGTAAAACAAGAATTGATTGTCATAAAAAACAACAATGAGGGATAAGAGATTTGGGCAATCAAAAATATGATTGCCTTAACAAATTTAATAAAAATTATGACAGAAAAAAATCTCCCAAAACACTGAGAAAAAGTTACCAAAAAAAATGCAAAACACACAGAACTGAGAAGGTCTGTGAATGAAATATAAGAAAAAGAAAAGAAGAAAGCAATCAGAAGCAAACTTCCAAAGCTGATAAAAGACAGAAGCCATGATATTGAAAGCAATCACAAAAGACCTAACAGAATGACCTTAAGAAGATTCATCCCTAGTGAAAACTTAATGAAGTTTTAGGTCACTGAGGGTAACATGAAGACCTAAAAATGGCCTCGAAAAAGGACAGGTTATCTTCAAAGGAAGAAGAATCATAAAGGTACCAGACTTTTCATCAACAGCATTAGCTGCTAAAACACAATAGTGTAACTCTTAAAAGTTATGAGCAGAAAGTATTGTGAACCTAGATTTCTGTTTCATATCAAGTAATAAGTAAAGGCAAAGTAAATACATTTTGAGACAAAACATTTACATTAACACTTTGTAAAAATAAACTTGAGGATTTAAGTTACTTTTTACCAAGAAATAAGATGTGGAATACAAAAAGTACTATTTCTAAGGCAGGAATTCAATAAACGCATATCCCAGGAGAAGAGCTGTGCAGTAGAACCTGACAAAATAGTGCCAACATAGAAAGGGAATCCAGGAGAACATTGGGGGGGGGGGGCATGCCTGTAATCCCAGTACTTGGGATGCTGAGACAGGATGATAACAGGTTTGAGACCAGCCACAGCAACTTAGGGAGATTCTCAGTAACATAGAGAGACCCCTTTCAAAATAAAAAATAAAAAAGGACTTGGGGTGTAGCTTGGAAGTGAATATCCCTGGGTTCAGTCCCCTGTCCCACAAAAAGAAATGAGGTCAGGTTCCAAGTAAAATATATCTGAAAGTACTTCCCATTGCATTCTTTTTAAAATAAAGAAGTAGGCTTGAGCTTAGCAATTAAATCCAAACATATGCTTATTTTGTCATGGTGGAGAGGGGGGAAGAATGTCAATTAGAAACTCCAAGAATAATTGGTTGTAATAAAAAATGATTCAAATATAAAATAACTAAAATATGGCATGATTTTGAGCAATTAAGATAGGTGGGGAGCCGGGCGTGGTGGCGCACGCTTGTAATCCCAGCATTCGGGAGGCTGAGACCGGAGGATCCGGGTTCGCGGCCAGCCTCAGCTACCTAGTGAGGCACTCCGCAACTTAGTGAGACCCTGTTTCAAAATAAAGAATAAAAAATAGGGCTGGGGGTATAGCTCGGAGGTAGAATGCCCCTGAGTTCAATCCCCAGTA
>PVLC010010478.1:0-32397 GCA_004027655.1 Graphiurus murinus | reverse complement strand
GATAGATGGGGACATTAAGATGCAGAGAAAATGTGTGTAGTAGGCATTTTGGTTTTCACCCAGGCCCCATCTTTAAGGCTGACTCACCCATCCCCTGACTTCTGAGATCAGATACTAACTCTCTACATCTTCGTTCTTGACCTGGTTCCTGGGTTCCCTCAGCCTCAGGCACCTGTCTTGCCCAAAGTTTCATTCCCCAGACGATTGTCTGCAACCTTAGATGCAACCAACTTGCACCCTAGCTTTTTCCTCTGACCAATTCTGCCTTTCTCACTCTCTCTTTCCTCGATTCTCTCAATCTTTCCATTTTCACTTTTTGTGAGTGGATCTCCCAAAAGCATTTCCCACCTCCAAACTCTATTTTCAGTGAACCCAACTGAAGACACAGGTGTAAAATCACAAAAGTGAAAGGGGCATGGAGCACTCACAAAACTGTATACAGTTCTCTCCCTGTTGCTGGGCATAGGATTTCCTGTGAACAGATGGAAAGAGATGAAGTTAAGAGACAAGTGTGGAGGCTGGAGAGTGAAGAGACCTGAACAGCAGATGATGGAATTCACACACAAAGCCCAAGCAATATGATTCTGATCAGACAAGCCCTGCAAACCTCCATGGCCTAATTTTTAAAATGAGGTGGGGGTGACAGTGGGACCACTGGGCTCTTGTGAGAATGCTGAAATGGTATCTATGAAAATGCTTTATGATGAGATTCAAATGCACATTTGTTACTAGACTTTAGTCCACTGTGTTCCAGCAGAGCTGCAACCCTGATAAAGTAAGCCAGTTAAGGGTCTGTTAACAATGAGAAAGAACCAAGAGACTCCATCTTATGGGAAAACGGAATCAGATACACAAGCCAATCTATAACAGTGGTTACTGGAAAAGGAGGTGATTCGGAGTTAAGAGCTGCCCCTGGATTTGTCCATTCTACCCTCACCTCCCTCCATCCAGGCCCCATAAACTTCATTTGAGTTTGGTGCTGAGGGATGGGGAGAAGGGGTGAGAAGGGAGAAAGAATCAGGGAGGGAAATCTGTGAATGAGAACAGGAGGGACTGTTGCAGTAGACTTCTTTCAGACAGCAAACAATTAGCCTTGCTTCATGGTGTGACCTGAAGTTTGGAGAGAAATATTCTATTTCTGCCAGGAATATGATGTGGCACTGACACTCTGACAATTTCAGGAAGTGTGATGCACAGTTGTCACCTAAGGAATTCCACACAACAGCACCAGTGATGCTCTGGAAAGAGGTTGAGAGCGTCTCAGCTGTGGACCCAGAGGCAGTGGACTGCTAGAGGAGAGGAGGCCTAAGTTGAAGGAAGCCAGACAGCACAGTAAGAAAATGGGGCATTCATGGTAACTGTCAGAAACCACAAGGGACTCCTGAGTGCAGGACCTTTTTCCTTAAGTAGAGATCTTGCCATTGTAGATGAGAGGCAAAACCGAGAAATGTGTCCTGTTATCTTTTCATCACTGTGACCAAATGCCTGACAAGAACAACTTAAAGGAGGAAAGACTTATTTTGGCTCATGGTTCTAGAGGATTCTGTGCCTGCTAAGATGGCTGCCAGCCAGACACATCATGGCAGAAAGGCACGGCAGAGGAAAGCTGCTCAGCTCATGGTGGCCAGGAAGCAGGGAAGACAAGAGAAGGAGAGACCAGGCCAGGATGTAGTCCACATGGCCATGCCCCCAGTGATCTACTTCCTCCAAACATTCCCTACCTTTCTACAATTACCACCCCCTAGTCCTTTCAAAGTATTAATCCATCAGATGGATTAACCCACCACTGAGGTTAGCGCCCTCATGATCCAATTATTTCTTAAAAGTCCCACCTCTGGGCGTTGCTATGTTGCCTAACACATGATCTCTTGGGGAACTTTCCAGATGAAAACCATAACATGTGTGCTGTTACTGTTAATGTCATACCATTTCAACTAGGATGTATGTAGCCTAGGGAAGCAAATAATACCTATCATTATTTACCAGATAACAGCAATCCTTATAAGAAAAGTGTTCTTCATTTCTTATCCATACTTGCCTAGCCCAATTCCCTGCAAATAGTTACTGAATAAATGTTGACTAAATGAGTAAATAATGTATGACTCCCTCATTCCATCAGATTTCCCTCAAATTAGAATATAAAAGATATAAGGCCTTACTAGTTGCACATCAGTTCACTATCAAAAGAAGACTAGCTGATGAATTGAAAGTGTAAAGATTCAGGAATGTTCCAGAAGCACTCAAACTTCTATGGGTCTGTAAATGTATCTAAAAACTCCTCTGGAATTAATAATATTTTCCATCTGCGACATCTCCTTGGGGTGGCAAATGTCATATGTTACTATCCTCTGGGTAAGTAGCATATCCTCTCCCTGGGCCTGTCTGTCTAAAACTCTAAATAGTATTATTTGTCATCAAGTGTGTCTTTCCACAAGGCATAAACTGGGTATTCGCATTTGCTAATCATTCAGAGTGTGCTCCGAGCTGCATTAAAACTCCAATCAGTTTCTCCTGCTCAGCTGCAGTGAGTTACAGACATGGTACTTTCTTCTTACTGACCTTGCTGATAACAATGTGCTTTGGACCCAGTCATTAAGGATATAAATCACAACAAGCAAAATCTTACAGTCTAAACATATTCCCTCTGGAGTCAGAGGACACATCAAATTATTTCTTTCTTTGTAATTAAAGTCTTTGTCCCAAATAGAACTTCTGCCAACTAGATCTCATCCATATCCTTCTTGGCTGGACCCCAGGATTTATTCCATTTTGAGCTCCCTCTGTTCAGCAACCTAAGGGTGACAAATAAATACATAAATAAAAATGTTGAGGTTTTTTTTTTTTGAAGGGGTAGGGAAAGTTTTCATATCATTATCTCAATCAAAAACATTTAGGGGGGGGATACTGGAGATTGAGCCCAGGGGTAGACTACCACTGAGCTACACCCCCAGCCCTTTCTTCATTTTTTATTTTGAAACAGTTGCTGAAGGTCTTGCTAAATTACTGAATTACCTGTGACCCTCCTGCCTCAGCTTCCCAAGGACTGGAATTACAGGCATGCATGCCCATGCCTGGCCCCAAACTATTTTTTAAAATAAAACTTACTAAATTTTTTTTTGTAACTGAGAAAATGTCCTGTTTATTCTCTCTCCTTTACTGCACATTAGCAAAAATATTCTAACTGGTTTTAGCCAACAAACATAATTCTACCCATCTTTCTTATCAGATTCTTTTTTCCCTCCTGCTAGATTTCCTTAAGTATGGAACAATATTAGTGTCCTCAACTGTGTAACACCACCTATTTCTCTGGTCTCCTGTAGGCTGTTTATCATTTGCTTCTCTATTTCAGATGAAATTAATCTTCTAAAAACAGATTATGCTCTCAGATGTTTTACAGCTAAAAGCTCCATCAAGATTTTTTTCTGCAACTTGTTAATGGAACTAAAAGCATCCAGGTAGCCGTGTTCCAGGTGCTGGAATAAATGCTTGCCACTGCAGTCTTTGAAACCATCGGTGTTGTTGCACAGACATCTAGGAAACTGTTTTGTCTCATAAATCATTGATATATTTCAGGACGTTTTGTGTAAGCCAGAGATACTCTTAGAGTGTTTAGCATCAATAACAATGAAAACCGACATGACAACATCTTAAGCAATCTAAAATACCATGCGGGGAGTTCCAGCCTGGCTTTCACTGAAGGGCTACTAAAAATAAGGACGTTTCACCACCACTTTGTCCTCAACACACACGCATGCCACCACCACTACCACCACTTAGACAACTTATTACTCTTGGAGTTCATTTCTGCCTTTGTCTTTGACAGAGATGATATAACTAGAGTTACATAATGGAAATTTTAACTTTCAACCTGATTATACCCAATGGATATAAAACAAATTCATTGAACATATAATGCATTTTGAGCAAATTCAACTCAGAATATTTGACAATAGAAGATCCTGCTTGGTGACAGCTTTTTATTGGCAAAATGGTAAGTTTGTATCAAAAGAAAAGAACTTGGGCTTATTGACTTGCTTATCTTCTTCCAGTTGCTCAGGCCAAAACTCTTAGATGGATCCTCAATTCCTCTCTTTCTTTCACATCCCACATCCAACCACTAGCAAATTCTGACAGCCCTCATTTAATAAAATAAAATCCAGCAACTCGCCACCTCAGTAGTCACTGCCTGATCCCAAACTCTCCAAGCTGATCTCCCAGCCTCCTACTTTCCTCCTCTTTGGCCTATTCTCCACTAAAAGACATAAGAGAAGGATCCTTTAAAAACACAAGTCACACCATGCCACCTCTACCTCAAGCTCATTAATGGCTTCCACCGCATGAGGAGTCAAAGCCAAAACCTTACCATGGCCTAGAAAGTCCTTCATGGCCCAGGCCTCCATTCTTTCCTGGCCTCCCTTTCTGACATCATCCTTTCTCACATTTATTCCAACCTAACCACACTGACTATCTTCGTGCTCCTCAAATACTCCCTACCTTCCCAGCAGGGACAGAGACAGCCCCATGCAGCTCCAGAGCCCAGGTCCAATCCACCAGACCTCGGAAGGTTCTGGCTCAACAGCAGCCTAGAGAGACCAGGTAACACAAACCAGAAGTGGAAAACCCCATCCGGTGAGCTTTGATCAGAAAGAAGCAAAGAAATAAGCAACAGATGGAAAGAAGCCAGCAGAAATGGTTCTCCATTCGTTCCTCCCTCCAACGCACATTTTTGAAGCACGGAGGTACATACGGTCTCTTTGGAAATGTCCTTAGTGACCTAGTATTATCATTTGGATCTGGAGTGCCCCCAAAGTTCCATGTGTTAAAATGTTGGTGCCTACTGCTATTCAACATAGTGCTCGAAATTCTAGCTAGAACCATAAGATAAGAGAAGGAAATTAAAAGGATACAAATAGAGATCTCTACTTTCTGATGATATGCGCTCTTCTGGTCAACATTCTCACATACATAATCCAAAGGCCTGATCAAGTAATTTAGAGAAAAGGAGATTTACTTTCTTCCAGTTTCAGGTTCAATCCACCTAAGGCCGGGGACTGCAGGTCTGAGGACATGGCAATGGGAGGCAGAGAGAGGGAGAGTGCATGGGCTGTGCTCTTCACATCATGGAGGCCAGAAGGGAGAGGGGGACCATATACAATCCCCCAGGCTGCACCCCCCGGGATCCACCCCTTCCAGCCAAACCCTACTGTCCTATGTGACCACCCAGATAAATTTCTTACAATGGATTTATGCACTGCTAGGATTACAACCCTTGAGATTCCATTACATCAACTTCAAATATTAACAAATGAACTATTTAGGAGACATTGTATATCTAAATATAACACTCTGTCTCTGGCCCCTAAAAGTCTCATTCCCAGCTCAGAATGAAAAATGCATTTAGTCCTTTCCTAGAGTTCCCACAGTCTTAACAGTTCCTGTATTGCTGAAAAGTCCCAAAGTTCAAAGTCTCCTCTGAGACTCAAGGTAAACTCTTGTGAGCCCCTTCAAAAGACAATGAAGATTAAAAAAAAAAAAAAAGGCAAGTTACATTCACCCAGAAAACATTGACAGAGAGTGAACATTTGCATTCCCAAAGAGAGGAATAGGGCGATAGAAAGAAGGGATGGGCCAAGTGTGGTGCCACACACTTGTAATCCCAGTACTTGAGAGGCTGAGACAGGAGAATCACAGGTTCACGGCCAGCCTCAGCTACTTAGTAAGGCCTTCTGCAACTTTAGTGAGACCCTGTTTCAAAATAAAGAATAAAAAAATAAGACTGGCGTGTAGCTCTGAGGTAGAATGTCCCTGGGTTCAATCCCTAGTACAGAAAAAGAAAAAAAAAGAAGAAGAAGAAGAAGAACGGATGAGACCAAAACAGTAATGAAATCCAGCAAGGCAACATTTGATCTTGGAGCTCCACTTCGGGCATCCAGGGCACATGGTGGTGAGAGTCAATCTCCAAGAGGCCTTGGCGGCCCCGCTCCTGCAGCCTGGCTGACTGGGATTGGCAGTTCTCTGCCTCTTCTGGTCTGGATCCATGGATTGCAGCTACAGCCTTTCCTCATAGCCATTCCACATTTATGGCATTTCTAAATCTCCAGGGGTTTTCTTGCAACCTTGACTTCATACTCATAGCTTCACAAAGTGCCCTATTTGGGCCTGCTTGCAAGGATTTCAACCCTGCCTCACATTGCCTGGCTTTCCAGGCATTCCTTTTAAATCTGGGGGTAGCCTCCATGGCCCCCTTTTTCTAGAAAATCCAGTGTTACATGGTCTCCAAGATGGACCACCAACAGAAAAGTTAGCCACACTCTCCTTAATCATTGATTCTGGGAACTTTTGAATTATAAACCCTGGGCTCGCTCTATCCAAGTGACCACTGGCCCCAAGTCCATCTGGGCTACCCCTAACCTCAACTCCATCTTCTGCCTCCATCCTGGTTATGAAATTCACTGAAATTCAGTGTACAGTTCACTGAATGTGGATATTAATACCCATAATGCAGTTTGGATATTTTGCTATTTTGAGATTTCCTCCATCACTCATCAAGACCATGAGTTTTCAAACTTTCCCAGAGGGAGCCTGGCCTGCACAGCCACAGAGACTTACATGGCAACAAACAGGTCCACTGGGTCTGTGAGTTTGAAAATTATCCCTACAGAGGTGGGGATAGGGGCTACAGTCAGACATGACATAAACTCAAATTCACAGAAAGTCCCTTGGGATAGTCAAGCGGGAGGAACCTAGGGCTAACAGATCACTGCGCCCCTGCAGGGTCTCCAGCTATCACCTCAGGACTGCCAGCTGTAGTGTCTTTGGGGTGAAATAACTCCACCAGCCATGCTGCAGGCTCAGAAGGCTATAAACTCACATCCAGCAGTGTTTGGGCACTACAAGCACCAAAGCCAGAGGCCAGCAAGGTCTCACATTATAGCAGTTGACTATAGCAGCAGCAGCAGTATCCCTGAGGCAAAATAACTGAAGCACACAAGCTCCAAGCCCCAAATAGTACAATTTCTCTCTACCAGATCTTAGGCCCTGCAGGGGTTCACATGATCACAGCTACAGGTCGTGATCTCAAAACTCTCTTCACCAGCAGAGTTTGAACCTGGCATGCACTCCACATGATTACAATCAGCAGATCAGTAGTGGTGTCCTGGGCCATCAAAGCCCAGCCAGCCTGACCACAAGTTCAGAACACAGTAATCTCTGGCCTTACTGAGTTTAGACCCAATGGTTACAGAGGCTGGGGGTAGCATTCTGCAGAGAAGAGCAGCAATGGTGTCCGAGGGGCATTAAATCCCAATCAGTAGGTTGCAGACTGTGAACAGAACATTATAGTCTCTGGCCCTACAGAGTTTGGGCCTGGAGAGCACGGTGACCTGCAACCAATCAGAGACTCCTATTTGCCTACACTAAGAGCTATATCTTGTTAAAGAGACTCTTGGAGACAAACTCAAAAGTTTGATCATATGAGACAGATTTATAGAGGCAAATAAATACCCCCAACATAGACCTTATTATAAAGGGATAACAAATAGACACAGGACTCTCACACAAAGAGAAAGGGGATGCCAAGTCAACAGAAATACAATCCTGAGAACTCTGAAAACATGAGAATGAAGGAAACAATACACTACCACAACCAACTCAATGAAGGAGGCCACCTATACTGAGCTGCAGGAAATGCCAGAAGGAGAGTTCAGAACTTTGATATTCAATATGATCAAAGACCTCAGAGATGATATCAGAGAAAGCATACAGAAAATGAAAAAAAATATATATGAATAGAGAAGTTGAGGTCCTAAGTAAGAACCAAAAACAGGCTTTGAGAAAAATGAAGGAGTAAATAAATGAATTAAAGACCTCAACAGAAACCACCTCTGGCAGGCTAAACCACATGGAAAATAGAGACTCACTCTTGGAAGACAGCGTATTCAAAACTGACCACGCAGTTACCATACAGAGAAGACAATATGACAATATGACCAGAACATCCAAGAAATATGAGATAATAGGCATTCAAGAAGACCTAGAAGCACAAACCAAGGGTATCAGAAACCTCCTCAGAGAAATAATTCAGAGAATTTCCTAAATATATAAAAAGACTTGGACATCCATGTACAAGAGATATTCAGAACACCAACAAGAAAAGTCAAAGAAAAACTTCTCAATGTCACATAGTAATATAAAATGATTAAATAGAAGCCAAAGAAAGAATCTTAAAAGCATCAAAAACAAAAGAACTGGTGACATTCAGGGGCAAGATAATAAGAATCGTTCCAACTTCTCAACCCAAATCTTGAAAGCAAGAAGGGGCTGGTATGGTGTATGCCAGACCCTGAAAGAAAACAACTTCCAACCCAGACTGCTATATCCAGAAAAGATATCATTCAAAATTTGTGGAGAAATAAAGCCTTCCCAGGACAAGTAGAAACTAAAAGAATATATGACTACCAATCCAGCACTAGAAAAAAAATACTTAAAGAAATAAAACACAATGAAGAAAAAATAAGTAAATGTCAGGACCAGAGAAAGGGCAAATTCCACTAAATGGGCAACTAAGTGAAAGAAATATCACTACATCATGCAGAAAATATAACTCAAAATGACAGAAAACAAAAATAATCTTTCAATATAATAATGTCAAAAGGTCTAAACTCCCCAATTAAAAGGCATAGATTGGTAACATGGATTAAAGAACATAATCCAACTATATGCTGCTGGCAAAAAACCTTACAGGCAAAGATACCCATAAGCTAAAGAAGAAAGAATATATAAAGAGATACAAGGCAAATGGAGCCTAAAAACAAGCAGGGCTATCAATACTTATAACTGACAAAGCAGACTTTAAGGTAAAATTTATCAGAAGAGACAAAGCAGGTAATTTCTTACTAATAAAAGGAATAATCCAACAAGAAGAGATAATCATAGTAAACATTTATGCCACAAATGTGGGTGCACTCACTTTTATAAAACAAATTCTGGGACATAAAGTCTCAAATAAAACAAAATACAATAATATTGGTAGACTTCAACACACTGCTCACACCACTAGATCAATCTTCCAGACAAAAGATGAGTAAAGAGTCTTCAGACCTAAAGAATATTATGAAAAAATGGATCTAACAGACATATACAGAATATTCATTCCCACCAAGAACAGCTAAATATGCATTTTTCTCTGTTACTCATGAACCTTCTCCAAAGTAGACCGCATTATGGACCACAAAACAAGTGCCAGCAAATTAAGAAAAAAATGTAATATAATTTCCTGCTTCTAATAAGATCACAACAGAATGAAAGAAGAAATTAACAACAGGAAGACCAAAGGAAATTACAGAAATACATGGAGACTGAATGATACTCTCTTAAATGAAGAATGGATCAGAGAAGACTAGAGGGACATCAGATAAGGGAGGAGAAACTCCAATAGAGCCAGGTAGGCGGTCCAGGGGAAGAGGGAGGGGAGAGGGAGTGGAGAGGGAGAGTCAGTGAAGGAATTACTTCCATCGACATTACGTACATATGGGAGAATATCAATGTCAATCTCAAAAACCTGTATGAGGAAGAAGGAGATGGGGAGGGAGCTGGGGAAAAGCTCACAAAGTGCTGTGTGCATGTATGCCACTTTGACTATGAACTAAATTATGATGTGAGACTATAATGCACCAATAAAAGTATTTTAAAATAGGAATAAGAAGATACAGAAACAAACCCTCACACCTATAGCCACTTGATTTTTGACAAAGGAGCCACAAACAGACACTGGAGAAAAGATAGCCTTTTCAACAAATGGTGCTGCTAGGAAAACTGGTTAACCATATATAGAAAAATAAAACAAAATCCCAACCTCTCACGGTGACAAGAGTCAATTCAAGATGGATAAAAGATCTGGAAATTAGACCAGAGACCCTGCAACTGCTAGAAGAGGGTATAGGACCAACTCTCCAATACATAGACAGCAGTAGAGACTTCATCAATAATACCTCCAACACTCATGGGGGAAAAAAATTAATAAATGGGATTGTATCAGATTAAAAAGCTTCTGTGCAGCAAAGCAAACTACAAAGAACCTAAAGAGAGAGCCTACCGAATAGGAGAAAATCTTTGCCAGCTATTCCTCTGATAGAGGATTAATATCTAGAATATATAAAGAACTAAAAAAACAAACAAACAAAAAAACCCCACCTCACTACTAAAAAAGCAATTAACCCAGTCAAAAAAAAAAAAAGGGCAATGGATCTTAATAGACACTCCTCAAGGGAAGAAATACAAATGGCTAATAAATATACGAAAAATGGTCAATATCATTAGCAATCAGGGAGATGCAAATCAAAATGACACTAAAATTCCATCTAACTCCAGGTAGAATGGCAATCATCAAGAATACAAACAGCAATAAATGCTGGTAAGTGTGTGAGGAAATAGGAACCCTTATACACTGTTGGTGGGAGTGCAAATTAGTACAGCCCCTACGGAGATTAGTATGGAGGTTCCTTGAAGGACTGGATATGGAGCCACTATACAACTCAGCCATACCACTTTTGGAGCTCTTCCCAGACGAAGTGAAATCAGATTACTGTAGGGATACATGCATTTCCATGTTTATAGCAGCTCAATTCACAATGACCAAACTATGGAACCAGACTAGGTGTCTATCAACAGTTGAATGGATTATGAAATTGTGATATATACACACAATGGAATTCTACTCAGCCATTAAAAAAAATAAGAATACACTCATGTCATTTGCAGGAAAATGGATAGGACTCAAGAAGATTATGCTTAGTGACATTAGCCGGTGACAGAAAATGAAGAGCCATATTTTTCACTCATGTTAGAAACTAGAAAGAAACTGAGAAACAAAGAGGATCTCAGATAAGTCAGGGAAAGAAACACTAGTGAAATGGGGGAAGGGGGCCCAGAGAGGGAAATGGAGAAGAGAAATTATTTGATTGATGTAAAGATTATCTATAGGGAAGGGGGCGGGGGAAGCAGGGAGGGGAGTAGAGAGGAGTGGGGGGGGGGGGAGAAACACACAGAGAACACTGCATGCATATGTGTTTGTCACTCTGAACCTCTCTATGATGTACAATACACATACACACACACTAAACAGTGTTGGTGCCAGCCTGTGGCACTGTTGCAAGGTGATAGAAACTTTAGGATGTGGGGCCTAGTGCAAGGAAGTTAGGTCATTGGGGTGGACCCTTGTAGGAATAGTGGACTTTGGCCCTTCCTCTCCCTTTTTGCTTCCTGGCCACAAGGAGGTATAGTTTTCACCATCACACACTCTCCAGCTTGATATACTACCGCATACCCAAAAACAATGGAGCCAACTGACCCTGAACTGAAATCTCTGAAACTGTGAGCCAAAGTAAGTCTTTTCTCCTATTAGGTCATTTATGATAAGTATTTTGTCACACCGAGCAACCAGCTGTTTCTTCTCAGGCTATAGTCGGTTCCAAAATGCAACAATTTTTATTTTCTTTCCTGACTTCCCTTTTTTGTGTTCCCTGTTTCCTTGCTTTTGATGTCCTGTGATTGCATCTCCCAAAAATATTGGGTGTAAGCTGTGTCTCAGGCTCTGTGTTCTAGGGACTCTAAGATGTTCATATATGTGTACACACACACACACACACACACACACACAGTTCTCTAAATCCTGATCCTACTTTATTTCTCTTATTGATTCTTTTTCCTAAGCTTTTTTAAATTAAATTTATTTATTTATTTATTTATTTATTTATTTATTTATTTATTTATTTATTTATTTTGCGGTACTGGGGGTTGAACTCAGGGGCATTCTACCTCCAAGCTATATCCCCAGCCCTATTTTTTATTCTTTATTTTGAAACCGGGTCTCACTAAGTTGCAGAGTGCCTCACTAGGTAGCTGAGGCTGGCCGCGAACCCGTATCCTCCAGTCTCAGCCTCCCGAATGCTGGGATTACAAGCGTGCGCCACCACGCCCGGCTTAAATTTATTTTTAATTATAAATTTATATACAATTGTATATATGTAATGTTATATACAAAGTATGTGCTACCACGTGATGTTTTTATACATGTATATACTGTTCATGTATCTCTGTGTCTATTATCACCCATAGAACATAAACTCCAGGAAAGCAGTAACTATTTCTTTTGTTGTTGTTATTTGTGGTAACAGGTATTGAACCTAGGGGTGTTCTACCTCTGAACTACAATCGCAGCTCTTTTTATGTATTTACTTTTAGTTTGAAACAGTCTCGCTAAGTTACTGTGCTCTGTGGCCTCAACCCTGCGAACTTCTCATCTCAGTCTCCCAAGTACAGGGATTACAGGCATGCACCACTGTGCCCAGCTTATTTCTTTTGTTTGCTTCTGTTTCTCAATGTCTTGAACACTAACACATAGTAGGCATCTAATAAATATATATCTAGACAATGAATAAATTAGAACTTTGTTTGCAAATATAGAATTAAGTATCATTTCATATTTTAAAAAAAACAGAAACTAGAGAAGTTCTGGTTTTAATGTATTACCTGCCTTTTGATATTCATGTTCTCACCTGGAATTTTGTCTGTTCTCATTTTCCTTAATTTCACCAAAGTTCATTGCTATCTCTCAACTCAAACTCAAAACCCAAAACTTCAGCTCCTCTCAAAACCCATTTCTCCCAATTAGGCTCGCTACTGACATAACTATTTCCTACCATTCCAGTCATTGTTTTCAGTTCCCTTAGATAGGGACCCATGCAAACTTAGAGTATATGTTATATGTGTTATTCATTCTCAGGACTTTGTAATATCCCAAAATAGATGCAGGCTATCATTAGCCCTTACTCTATCATATACCTCCTCATAGACAGATACACAGAGTGGGGCTGGGATGTAGCTCAGTGGTAGAGCACTTGCCTAGCATGCACAAGGCCCTGGTTTCAAACGCCAGTACTACCTAAATAAATAAATAAATAAACACAATTAAAAATAAAATACACACAGAGATGTTCCTTCCCCTCATCCAAGCTCTTCCTGCTAATCCTCTCATTAGTACTAATTACTGATTGCTGAGCACCTAGGACGTGCCAGGCATTGTGGCAGGCATTTAATGCAGCAACCCTGAAAAGTGAGAAAGTATCTTAAAACATTCATGTGAAGGTGCTTAGGACTTACTATATTCTCCTCAAAGATATCTGCCTGGTTGAAGCTGACTTCATCAACAGAAACTAATCACTCTGTCACAACTTCATGCACCAAGGAGGGAGAGAATCCATGGGGAAGGCCAGGAGACTTCCTTCCTCATCCTCCTCCATTCACAGTCCTATCCAAATCATGAATTCATGGCTTTGCAACTATCCTGGAGTTGCTTCATAAGAACATGGTCTCTTTATGAAATTTAAAGCTCCTTGAGATCAGACACATCTTTTATTTTTTGGATATTCCTGGAAAACCATGTTTGTTTCTTAACTTTATTTCAAACTCCAATCTCTCTCCCCTCTAACCTGTTTGTACTTACACAATCCGACCTATCCTCTCCAAGCAGTGTTCTTCAAAGTGGGGATGCATGTGTCCAAGGAATGAATGTGCAAGATGATTTCTTGGGAGTGCAGGAATAATACTGTATACACATATGTATGTATGTATGTATGTATTTTATATATATATGGACATATGTATTTGAGGTGGCATAAGCTTGATTAACTTTTATATATGGACTTATACTTTATACTGACTTGCTCTGTATGTTCCAAGAATGAATTAGATTCATGAGTCACCCAAACACAGAAATGACCAGAACCCTTTTGCCACTCTTGCACATTCATTGAATTGCAGTTTAGGATATCTGGGTAAAAGGGAAGTTACAAGCTATATAATTGAGTTTTAACTAAACTAACCCTGGCAAAATGGACATCCAGCTTAAAGATTTCTGCAAAGAAGTCAAGGATGGAAGAGAATAGTAATTTTGCAAGCTTGAGTGAGCACAAAAGAGGTAATATTGCTACCCTGGTACAAACTCTTCATTTAACACATTATAAGACAGAATCAGTGACAAGAAATTGACTAAGAAAATAATTTTAAATTATCCAGAAGACCACTTAAGATATAGATTTACATACATTTATTTTAACAATGAATTTGAAATTATACAGACCATTTAACGTATGGATTTGCATACATTTTCATTAACAATGACTTTATCCTATGTATAGATTTTGTCTTGATATATTGGTTAATAATTATGATATGCATATTTAGTTTTATACTTTTGAAATAAAAATAACAATTACATGAGGTAATCACAATTAACAAGATGTTTTTAAAAAATAAGCATCTAAAACATTAGAGGCAGCCTCTGCAATTTCTTCAAAGATGTTTAAGTTAGGCAATTTATTCTACTTTACAAACTCTTAGCAAACATGTAAGTTTCTTTTTAACAACAATAAAATAACAAAAAAGTCTAAACCAGATGAGGTGGTGCATGCCTATAATCCCAAATACTAGGGAAGCTGAAACAGGAGGACCACAGGTTCAAGGACAGCCTCAGCAATGTAATGAGACTTTCAGCAACCTAGCAAGTCTCTGTTTCAAGAACAAAAAAATAAATAAAAAGGGCTGGGAGCATAACCCCTGTACTATTCGGAGGTAAAATGCCCCTGTTCAATTCCCAGTACCACAAGAAAGAAAAGAAAGAGAGAGAGAAAGAAAGAGAGAGAGAGAGACTGAGAGAGACAGAGAAAGAAAGAAAGAAAGAAAGAAAGAAAGAAAGAAAGAAAGAAAGAAAGAAAGAAAGAAAGAAAGAAAGACTGTGTACTACTACAGAAATACCAATTTTTTTTTTTTTTTTTGCTTTGGTAAATGCTGAAATAATACACACAAAACAATACAATACAAACCACAATGAACACCTTTATCAGCAAATGCAGGATTTGTTTAACCAGTTTAAAACCCTCCTAAAGAAATTCAGTGGAACTGGAACCCATTTTTCAGAAGACACATAGAAAACATTCTAAATCTTTGAAAATATTTAAGAATTGGGATAAATTACAGCAATGCAAAATTTGGTATACAATTTTAACAAAAGTACCAATATTTCTTTTTTCACCAAGTCTCACTAGGTTGTGTTTTGATAATAAAAAATGTAAATAATTTCATTTTTTCAAACCACCAAAGGTTTTATATATAGATATGGATAAGATATATTCTCAACAGAAACTAATTCTTTCACGATAAAACTGTAAGTAACAGAGTGACTCCTTTGCCCACATTTTTCAAAGGATTTTGGCTAAGGTTCCTGTGGTCACTTGTGATGTTCACTTGTCCTGCTATATCCAAGTCAATTATTTGCAGATAAGGAGCTGGAGCCAGAAGTACACAAAATACTACAGTATGTCATCAATTTTGTTAATTTTATTTTTTTAATCTTTAAAATATAGGTAAGTCTTTAGAACAAATTGAGATGGAAGTAACCGGGCACATACTTTCTGCAACAGAGATTTGCTCCTGGCAAAGTACTCAAAAGAGCTACAAACATGAATTTACAAAAAGACAAGTGTTTCAAATATGCTAACCTTTTCTGTGATGAAAACTGGTCTTCCATAACATGCTACCTCTCAAGCATTTTTTTAATAAAAATAATGTAAATAAACACAATCTGTCCTTTCAAGGTGAAAGTAATATTTCAATAGTGAATAAGAAGGAAATGCATTTCTAAGGAACCACGTGCTACTGACAGAGCATTTTGGAAAGATGCAAAGAGATTTCCATTGTTATGTGATTTGGATATAAAAATAAGTTAAGTGCATCCATCATCTATTTAAATTTTTTAAAATCTCATATCAGCACATTCTAAAAATTTGGAAATGCGATTTTTTTTTAACCAGCTTAAAACTCTTCCAAAAGAAGTTCAGTGGAATTTGAATCCATTTTGACAACAATGAAAAAAAGGCAACATTGCTTATTGGCTTCCAAGAAATACTGATGGAAGCCAGGTGCAGTGGCTCATGCCTGTAATTCCAGCAACTCAGGAGGCTGAAGTAGGAGGACTGTAAATTTGGGGCCAGTCTAGGAAACTTGATGAGACTCTGTCTCAAAATAAAAATTTGAAAAGGGCTGTGAATATAATCAAGTGGTAAAGTACCCCTGGGTTCTATCCCCAGTACCCACAAAAAAGAAAATAAATACTGATTGACATCAGAGAAGGTGGAAATCTAGCCAAATTTTAACAAAAGCCTTTCCATAAGTAGAAGAGGGACTTCCAGGAAAGGAGAAGGGAACTGGAAAGAAGGGAGAAGGGGCAAGAGAGGGCTGAAGTGAAGGTGAACAAAGTCAGGAAGCAGTGTGTGCACATATCTAAATGTTGCAATGAAACCCATTCATCTGTACAACCAATATGCATTAATATATGTAATAAAAATTCCTAAAAATAAAAATTATAATAATTGAAAATAAATAAT
Source organism: Graphiurus murinus (assembly GCA_004027655.1). Taxonomy (NCBI): domain Eukaryota; kingdom Metazoa; phylum Chordata; class Mammalia; order Rodentia; family Gliridae; genus Graphiurus; species Graphiurus murinus. The sequence continues at coordinate 15,958 of PVLC010010478.1, read as the reverse complement.
TATGTTAAAGCCTTTCCATAATTGGTGAAGGGAATTTAGTTAAAACAGCCAATAAGAAAATTCTTCCCATTTGGATTTACACATCTTTGTGAGATACATTTTTTTTTCCAGCTGCAAAAAATGTTGTAGCAAAGTATTGAATAAACCTAACTAAGAAACACATAGCTAAATGGTTGTATCACAAATTTTTAAACCAAATTTTTCAAAGATAGTGAAGCATAGTCAAATATAAAAATAATTTTAACGAGAACAAAGGATTTTTGTACCATTAGTAATTAAAACAAAATAGTGGTTGTTTATTTCATCATTAGGGCAGCCTTGTGTCATAATTGGTTTTATATAGGTTTTATGATATACACAACATATATTGATATGACAGTTTGTCTCTAATTTGCAAATTAAGATACATATAGTGACGGTATGCATGCAAAATATTTTTCCTAGTAGGAATAGGCAAACAAAAAATTTTGGAAAGCCATGTGCTATATGACAGCACTAACCACAGTGAATTCTGTGAACCCACGCCACCAGTGTGACATGTGAGATTGTTAACTCTAGTGCTCCACCCCAGATCTACTGAATCAGAATGTCAGAGACAGAGGCATAAGGGCATTTCTTAACAAGATTTTAAAGTGATTCTCTGATACAGCTTGAAATATATTGTCCTAAAGCAAGATCTGACCAAGACACTCATCCTTCAAAGCTGCCTGTTACTAAATTAAAGCCAGCTTTCTTACCATGACATTCAAAGGCTCTCCAAGTACAGCCAAACCTCCTTTTCTGACCTGAGTCCATAATTCTCCACCAACTTAGATGCCCTAGATATTCCTTCTCTCTTCTTCCCTTTGTTTATGCTTTTCTTCACCTAGATTTTTCCCTAGCTCTATTATATCTGCTTACCCAAAATCTATACAACCTGCAATGTCTGCCTTATAAGTTACCTATTCTACAAAAACTTGCATGATGGTTGAAGAAAAGAACTACCTATATACTCTCTCTTTCTAATGTTCAGAGTGTCTTGTTGTCTTGTTTACTTATTTCCCCCGGCATTACGCACTGTAGTCATTCAGTTACTCATCAAAGTCTTCTATAGCTCCTTGAGAAAGAGAATTTCATAGTCTTCCTTTATTTCCTAGTTTAACGCAGGCCTGGAAGACTCTAATAGTTAACTATAGTTCCACAAGTGAGCTTGCCTACACTGCCTATTATCTTCATCATCCTACTGAGGACTTTACCTGTCATGATGAACCTGAATTTTCCATACATCTTCTAAATACTTAGGTTACTCATTAACTTTCTCTTCCCTGCACATTGCATTTCTGAATTGGAGAAGCTCTGCTACTTACTTAGCCATGGGTGAGGGGTTCAACACTAGGAAGCAAATGAAAAACAAATGATTCCTGTATTTGAGGGTTTACCAGTGCCAGACCCTGTACAAAGTGATTTAAACAATTATCTCATTCAGTCCTGACAAAAGCTCTCTTTGGTGGGCAAATCACTACTCCCATTTTACCAGATGAGGAAACCGAAGTGCAGAAAGGGCTAGTACCATGATGGAGTCAGGGTTGGAATCCACGTCAGCTGGCTACAGGGTCTGCATTTTTAACCTCTACATTACCCTGATAACAACAAAATATAACAGTATTCCAGGTCCAGCTTTATGTTAAATCCAAGTCCGGTTCTCATATGAGCATGAAAAAGCACATGCATTAGAGTCAGTTGTGGTGGCAATATAAAAGCTAGGCTTTACTCTGTACATTCAATCTAAATCTAGATCAAAGAAATCTAAATTACTCTTCATTTGAGCTATAATCTTATATTCCAAAGCTTAAATGCTATAAGGAAGTTTTATCTAATTTAAGATTACTAGCTCAAATATAAGCAGAGTTAATACTACTTTCCTCTAAAGTAATCAGTACAAAAGGTTCCATTCTCCCATAGTAAAATGTCATAGAACTTGAACTAGTAGGCAATCACTATCTTTTCTTTAGAAGAAGAAAAGCCTTTGGAATATGTACCATAACCTCTGAAAAAATACAATTATCTTCCCCAAGAAATGAGGCATTTTTTTCCTGACAAAAAAGATGGGCAATTGATCTATAGTTCTTCCCTTTCTCAAAAAAATTATTGTATATTGTGTAATGATCATTATAATTAAAAATTAAGATGGCTTGCAATAATTTCACCATTATTTGATTCAAAATCTTTATAAAATATTGGCATTTTCCAACATTTATTTTTCCTGTCTATGTTCCATTTAAGGCCAAATTTTCAAACCCAGCTGCCAAATTACACATATAATTACTGCATTTGCGCACAAAAATGTGATAATTGCTTACACAATTTCAGAGGCCAGCTTGAGGCTCCTTTCCAAATTTGTTTTACATGTACAGTGCGGTGTATGTAGTTTTATATAAAAATGGGAAAAGGAGAATTTATGATTCATTTGGGTGATGTGTGAAAATGGGTACAAGATAAAGCTTTTCAATAAAGGTCTGGGTCTGTCTTCATATTTTCTCCCAACAGACCTTTATCTAAGTCTTATAGAACAGCTCAGACTTCAGCTTGTATTGGAGAAACGGCAATGGAAGTGATCACACCTGCTATGATGTCTTAAATAGCATAGGTGCCCTTCTTGCTATTGGTTGACATGCCATGTGTCATTCTTCTGTCAGTGAACTGCTTCTATCATCCTGGGTAAGGAAAGACAAAGGTTCAATAAGGCCCATAATCATACAGTCAACCAATATGACACCAGCCTCTACAGGGTAGAGTAATTGAGCACTGGTGGCTTGGAATTTACCCTTCCAACTTTGTTTGACCGTTGATAATACTATCTGGCAAATATCCACCATGGACATGGCTCACAATGGGTTTTCCTAGTGGAAGGGATGGTTCCCAAAATAGCATACACATACAAAATAGCCATACACATTAGTGGGATGAGCTAAGGTACCTCCTATTTCTATGCCAAATAGGGGAGAAAATTATGACTAGGTCCTTGGTGATATCACTGAAATAGGTCAACTAATAGTGAAACTCACTCAACCTCCAAACTTCTGATTATAGGAACCAGTAAGTTTCCTTTTATATTTAAGCCAATCTGAGTTTTGCTTTCTGTTAATTAATGGATATTCTAAGACTACTTGTATATTAGGATAACAATAGCTTGGGAAAGCTTTGATTTCTATGAAGCTTCCTAAGAAGTTCAGGCAGATACCAGGAATACCAAGGCCCATTCCAGCCAGGTGTGTTTCTTGTGCTTTAAAATCCAGCACTACCTGGCTTGGGAAGTTCTGAGGCAGTGTGGACTAGTCAGAGGCACACTTAGAGGATTCCACTAAGCTCTTTCACTTACTAGTGAAAAAATATATATACATATATGTATATATATTATATTATCCAAATTTGAATATTTATGAGTAAAGGAGAGTGTTATAATGTCCCTCAGACAATAGCCAGAATCTAGAAAAATAAGCACAAATCTATAGTGGGGTTGCTTTGGACAAGTCTTTGAGTATAAGTTCATATGTATAAAATGGGGCTAATAGTGTTTGTTTCACATGGTTGTCTGTGAATTCAAGTAGACAGTTAATACATGGTAAGACACATCATAGGAGCTCAATGTAAGAAGCAGTGTCTTTATGGAGAACCCCTTTACTTCTTTAATCTAAATGCTTCTATACTGATAATTCTTAATAATACGTTCATGTGTTTATGGATTCAGTTTCTTTTATGTATAACTTAATTTAATTAAATAAATAAATTAAGTCACTTAAAGCTCATAAACTTTAATAATCTATTAAAACTAGAGCCAATTTTGCACATGAATGTGGTAGGCCATCATCCCATAGAAAATTTTCAAGAATTCAGGGAACACGCCGGGCGTGGTGGTGCATGCTTGTAATCGCAGCATTTGGGAGGCTGAGACAGGAGGATCCGGGTTCGCGGCCAGCCTCAGCTACCTAGTGAGTCACTCCGCAACTTAGTGAGACCCTGTTTCAAAATAAAGAATAAAAAATAGGGCTGGGGGTGTAGCTCGGAGGTAGAATGCCCCTGAGTTCAATCCCCAGTACCACACACAAAAAAAAATTCTCATAAACTTTCTTGGTAAATGGAGTCAGTTTGAAATGACTGCCACCATCTTGGATCAGAATCACCATGATTGCATCTGAGAAACCCCGTTCAGTTTCCCCTGCATAGATTCCCAGCATACTATAAACAGAAAAAGCATTGGAGTGGTGTATGGAGCTTTAAGACTGGACCCTGGCACCAAGAATGTGCCTCATTCTGAAATCAGCTTGAGATAAACCAGGTACATTCTGGCTTAGATGAAGTCACTTCTGGCCTGACCACTTTATAAGCTATGTCTTCCAACCCAAATCATGAATCTCCAACTGGTCCTGCTGACACCTAGGACCATGGTTCTGTAAGTAAGCCTCCAATAAATTGGACTGCATGCAATCCTGGGTCCGTCTGCTTTTTTTCTTTAGTCTCACCTCACTTTGGGCCTAGTTCTCAAATGCAGGGAAAGGGTTGTTTCAGAGCACTTGGTGATGCCTAAAACATTCCAGCTATTGAAAATAGTTTTTCCTTACATTTCTATAGAACTTTACAGTTTAGGGTTTGTTACAGCATAAATTTGCAATAGCATGGACTATTCTTGTGGCACTGACCTCTAAACTGGGAGAAACTTCCAAAGAAGAGACAACACTCAGATTTTGTTGCCTTGAGTTCTTCCACCCTTTCCTTATATACCTGACCCCCCATTACAGCCCTACAAGACTCTTGAAAAAATTATAATAATTACTCTCCTCCTCCTCCTCCTCCTCCTCCTCCTCCTCCTCCTCCTCCTCTTCCTCCTCCTCCTCCTCCTTCTTCTTTTTCTTCTTCTTCTTTTCTTTTTTGGTACTGGGGATTGAACCCAGGGTATTCTACTTCCAGCCCACATCCAAGCCCTTCTTACTAATTATTTTGAAACAAGATCTCAGTAAATTGCAGAGCATCTCACTAAGTTGCTGAAGCAGGCCTTGAACCTGCAATCCTCCTGTTTCAGTCTCCCAAGTACTAAGATTACAGGAGTGTACCATCATGCCCACCAAGATTTTGCAATTCTTGTCATCCATCCTAATGGTCCCTTCTGACTGGATCTTACAGTGTCAAAATAATTATTTCTCAGCCCCTACATTTGATCTTTGCATCATAAATATGAAACCACATCAATGCTATCAAGCCCTTTTCTAGCACAGGAACATGGAACATCTATCAGTCAGGGTCCACGCAGAAGACAAAAATGATACCAGTTATCTAAACAAAGAGAATGCAATAAAAAATTTGTTTAGTAGGCAAATAATAAGATGAAAAGATAATTCTATGGTATCATCGAGATAGCCATTTCAGGAAGCAGCTACTGCCCCCTGGGGTTGGGGGAGTAAAGAAAAAAGTTCAGAATTAATGAAACTTGTTTAGCAAAATGGCTCCATGGAGTTGAAACTGACCCCTAGGAGGCACTGCTCAGCTGGTGCTGCCTCTGAGTTCAGTGGAGGGTTCCAGGGTCTGCAAGCTAACTTCTGAGGAGCAGGCTCCAGCCATCTGGTGCTGGTGCCTCTGGAGAGGGAGCAATGCAGACTCTGTAAGTGCTGGATTCAGCTGCTGCTTGCTATAGCGAGGTGTTTAGCATGCTGGAATGCAGAGTGACATTCACAGCAACAGGTAGCAGAGTGAGAACAGCATGGAGTGAGTCTCATCTTCCTCTTCCAACCTTGCAGTCACTCACTGGTCCCCTTATTGGCAAAGCCTAACTGAGATCATTTGCAAGGTAGAAATATGGATTGAAGAGTCCCAATCCCAGCATCAAAAAGCAAAGGGCAGGTCTGGAGCTTAGAGATAATAATAATTGGCACAGAGCAGTACAGTGTGGGATTGAACCCAGGGTGTGTGTGTATGTGTGTGTGTGTGTGTGTGTGTGTGTGTGTGTGTGTGTGTGTGTTACTGGGGATTGAACCCAGGGTCTGTGTGTGTGTGTGTGTGTGTGTGTGTGTGTGTGTTACTGGGGATTGAACCCAGGGGCATTCTACCTCCAAGCTACACCCCAAGCCCTATTTTATTTTTTTATTTTGAAGCAGTGTTTCACTAGGTTGCTGAGAATCTCACTATGTTGCTAAGGCTGTCCTTGAATCTGCAATCCTCCTGCCTCAGCCTCTCAAGTACTAGGTTTACAGATATGTGCCACCACACCCGGCTTGAGCAGTATATTTTCATTGTATGGAGTCCAACTCTCAAGACAAAAATAACCCAGGTCCTACAAGACATCTCTCATGCTTCCGACACCACAATCAATAAAAGTATTTTGAAAACTATGATGTACCATTTAAGAAAAGGTGCTATGATTATTATTTCTTCTGGAAGACAGATCCAGAAGAAATAATAGGAAAGCCCTAACAGCTTGGATAGTAAGAGCTAACTTTTGACATCTCAGCAGTGATATTTGTATATGAATATTTCTATTTCTCAAGAAATATCTTAGGCATTGTGATTTTTTTCCCCACAGATATTTATAGAGCTATCATTTAAATATCTCTATTTCCTTGGGTTGCTAGAGGAGAAAATACTGATTTTGAAATACTCTGAAAAATCTTCTAGTGTGCATAAAGCTAATAAAAAGGCATATTGTAGTCATGGTAGAGTTTCCAAGAGGTGATGATGGTGACTTCACTGTGTCTGCACATTTGGCAGTTTTTCTTTTGTATAAAATGTCTATTCATCGCCAGGCATGGTGGCACATGCTATGTATTTAGAAGGTTAAGACAGGAGGATCATGGGTTTGAGGTCAGTCTCAGAAACATAGTGAGACCCTGTTTCCAAACAAAAAATCAAAAGGGATGTAGTTCAGAGGTAAAATGCCCCTGGGTTCAATCCCTGGTACCAAGAAAAAAATAAAATGTCTATTCATTATATTGCCCACGTCTTTGTTGACTAAGTTAGGACAGATTTAACAAGACAAGAGTACCTATATTCTTGTCCCAAATTTCAACAAACCTATTATATATAAAGGTCTTTCTGATGTCTTTCCTGAGGTAGTTAAATGCAGTGGTCAACCACGGTATTCAGAAACATCCTTTAATTTCTGGATTGGAAGGTCAACCTTAGACCAGTGCTTTAAACTCCAGTATTCCTAAATGAGACCAAAAGAATACATGTAACTTGACACAGTTCCAGGAAAGCTCTTCAGGGTAAATGGGAGTACCACAGCAGAGAGGAAGAATGGCAGTCATCTTATGCTTTCAATGGCCTGAAGTTAAGCAAAAAGAAAAAAGCAAAGTTGAGATTATTTCTAGGTCTAAGGGTCACTCTAAATATCTCCCCCAAAAGGAGGAATAGCTCAGCATGGTGAATGCACTGCAGTTACATCACATGTACCCTGGAAACTGCGCATGGCTAGTTCACTGAGGTCACTGCTAGTTCAAAGAGGCCACTAAAGACAGCATGGTAATGAAAAGCGTGAGCGCTGGGATCAAGCCGCCTACATATAAAATTGGGTATTTATTTAAAAACTGCATTATCTTTGGGCAAGTTACTTAACCACCTAAGCCTCAGTTTCTCATTTGTAAAAGGGGGATAAGGCTGGGCGTGGTGGCACAGGCGTGTAATCCCAGTACTTGGGAGGCTGAGACAGGAGGATCTCAGATTTATGGCCAGCCTCAGCTACTTAGTGAGGCCCTCCACAACTTAGTGAGACCATGTTTCAAAATAAAGAATAAAAAATAGGGCTAGGAGTGTAGCTCAGAGGTAGAATGTCCCTGGGTTCAATCCCAGTACTGAAAAAAAAGAAAAAAGAGGGGGGGGAGGGGATAATAATAATAGAACTGTCTAAAATAAATTGGGATAACTAAAATGTCCCAAAAATACAGCGGCTTGCTGGGTATGGTAGCACACACCTATAATCCCAGTACTTAGAAGGCTGAGGCAGAAGGATCTTGGGTTCAAAGCCAGTGTGCAATAACTTAGCAAGACCCTGTTTCAAAATAACAAAAGATAAAAAGGGGTGTGGGTGTAGCTTGGAGGTAGAACACCCCTGGGTTCAATCTGAGTGCCCCTCCCAAAAAAATACAGTGATTTAACAATTGTATACATTGACTTCTTAAATAATAAGAAAAGAGTCCCACTGTGTGGTTCAGAGTAGAGTGGTTCTGTCTACTCACTCATTCACAGGCCCAGGTGCCCTCCATCTGGTTATTCTACCTTTCCCTAGGCCATTATCTTCATCTGTTTTGCCAAAGTTGGGACATGGAATTCCAGCTATTGTAGTGGAAATAGAACACTGGCCCAGGGCAAAGAACCTCTCTCTCTCTCTTTTTTTTTTTTTTTTTTTTTCGGTACTGGGGATTGAACTCAGGGGCATTCTACCTCTGAGATATATCCCTAGCCCCATCTTTTATTATTAATTTTGAAACAGGGTCTCACTAAGTAGCGAAGTGCCGAGTAGCTGAGGCTGGCCGCGAACCCGGATCCTCCAGTCTTAGCCTCCCAAATGCTGGGATTACAAGCGTGCGCCACCACGCCCGGCTGCAAAGAATCTCTTTTAAGGAAAGAACCTATATGTTGCACTCAATCACTTACACTCACATGTTGACCCTAACATACTCACGTGTATCAAAGGAATCTTGGGATATATACAGGTTAGCTAGAAGGCCATATTCCCAGCTCCATTTTGGGAGGAAAATGGGAAAATGGACTTTGATGGGTGAGAAGAGTTTGTTATTCTACAACAACGGGTTGCTATGGAGTGAGATCATAACACTTAAAAGAATGTCTGACATTTAGTGAGAGTTCTGTGATAATTAACTCTTGATTACAATTCCTCACAAATATTCTATTCTCCTTCTTTAGGCACATGGTAGGATTGTAATTCACTGACCCTTATGATGTTAGCTATTTGAATTTCTTTGGTAAGTAAAATATGTATGTCCAATGATGAGTTCCACTTCTGGGCAGGATTAAGAGTCAGTATGTCATTCACCCTGTTCTTCCCCCTGCCACAGAAATCATGGACGCATGTGCCAGCCTGAATTCCTACATAAATACACCAAGCAGAAGTCCCTTGACACCCTATGGGCATTTAATATAAACAAGGAATAAATGTCTGTTTCTTAAGACACTGAAACTTTGAGATTGTTTGTTACTGCAGCATAACCTAGCTCACCTTGACTGATACATGAAGGTTCCAGGACATTTGGCAGAGGAGGAATGTTAGGAGGTTCCTTCACCTGATAGGTTGGGAATTTCAATTAGTATCACTAAAGACAGACTTGAAGTTTTGCTAATGAGTATGTGCACCCTTAGCTACTGTGGGATCATAGCTGAGACACCATAGGTACTATGCATGCTAGACAAATCAATCTACTTGGGCTTAATGTTATATTGTAGAAATATGTTCACAGATTGCAAAGGTCTTCATTCAATGTCTGCATCTGAAAGCAAACTGGCATTTGGAATGTTTTGATTCACCTCCCTTGAAACAGGGAAGGTTGCCATTTAGCCACAGCTGTGGAAATACCAATATCTGGGATGGGTCAGGAATGGAAATGTGTGTCCTGTGAAATATTTTGCATTTCCTCACTTTGAGATTTCAGATGAACTCTGTATTGGTAATTCAGAGAGTAAGATATAGCTATAAAAGGTTTTATTCGCTTGTAAGAATCTAGAGAGCAGATAGCATGAGTAGCTTATTAGGGTAATAGACAAGACAGTTGTAGCTATTATTTATAATTACCTGCCATGTTAGTTGGTAATGTATTAAGTGCTTTACCCACATACTATCATTTAATCCTTACTTCAGACACTTTAAGGCTGTTACTACTAGGATTCCCATTTTATGATGGAGAACATAGCTTAGAAAGTTACATAGATAGTTATTTCTTGCACAATTTGTCTTAGAGACAACACCTAAGTATCCCTTCACATTGAATTGTGTATATGTAGCTCATATTTTTATTCCATTTACCTGTTGGTGGGCATCTAAGTTGGTTCCATATCTTAGCTATTCTAGTGGGGTTTTGACAGCATTTGGTGGAATTAAGTCCTGACCCCAAAGAATTAATTCATAAATGGTGAACATTTATGAAATTCCTACTACATGCCAAGTAATATGCTTGGTACTGGAGCATATAGGAGTGAACAAAGCAAACATTGTCCCTGCCTTCAAGAATCCTGAAGTCTAATAACATGAGTTTTTTCCTGCCAGATATTCCTACCATTCTTTGCTATGTCTACTTCTACTGCACAAAAAGTCACTGTTATTACCCCTTATTGGTGCCTTATAAAGCAGTGCAGGGCTTTGTAAAACTGGCTTGGAATGCTCAGATTAGGCCACATGCTGACATTCTGCCCTGCTTCCAATGTGCCTAAGCATTTTATATAACACAGTAAAAAAATAACAATGACCACCACAATACTTTGCACCTTGTGATGAACCAAAAACCACAGGCTCGTAGTATTGCTATATAACAAATTTGTTATGTACCTATTGCTATATTAACAAATTACCCCCAAACTTAGCAGCTTAAGAATAAACATGCATTATCTCACACAATTTCTTTAGGTCAGAAGTCCAGGGGTGACAGAGGTCTGAATCAGGGTCTCTCATGAGGGTGCTGTTAGAATACTGGCTGAGGCTTACAGGGCTGGTGGATCTGCTCTCAAGGTGGTTGCCTCACACACCAAGGGATGCTGGTTGTTGGCCGGAGGTCTCATTGTCTCACCACAGGGATCTTCCTGTAGGGCTATTGAATGTCCTGATGACAAGAAATGACAGCCGATTTCCCCCAGAGAGAACGATTCAAATACAAGCCAGGTGGGGACTGCAGTGCCTTTAGTGACCTAATTTAAGAACGCACACACACACCATCACTGCCACCACATTCTATTCTTTAGAAGCAACTCATTAAGTCTGGTGCACCAATCGAGTGAAGGGGAATTAGCCCCCTGCCTTTTTGTGTGGTACCAGGGATAGAACCCAGGGGCATTCTACCTCTGAGCTACACCCCCAGCCCTATTTTTTATTCTTTATTTTGAAACAGGGTCTCACTAAGTTGCGGAGAGCCTCACTAAGTAGCTGAGGCTGGCTGCGAACTCAGATCCTCCGGTCTAAGCCTCCCAAATGCTGGGATTACAAGCATTCGCCACCACACCTGGCTAGGCTTCCCCTTTTGAAGGGATATTTTCAAATACTTTATCAACATATTGGAAAACCATCATGATCAACCGGTATATTTCCATTCCCCAAAGTAATAAAATCTTGCAAAGTTCCTATAAACTTTTACCTTCCTAACAACAGCAACAATGACAAAAATGTAGCTCCATCCAACTTTGTTATGCTGGTGTCTAATGGTGTATCATGACCTTTGTGGATATGGTAATCATGTGAACAAGTTGCTGTTTCCACCATGAATAGATTAAGGAATGCCCGGTAGCTGACAATTTTGTAGTTTTTCCTTTAAATTTGATTATGTTTTTAACTGAAATCTGACTCCCTTGCACTCTTTGCAAGTGAATTTTTTTCCCCTCTTCTAAATATCCTGATCTTGGGCATTCCTTTGGCAACATCGGGGTAGGGCCTTCCGCAGCCCTTGCAACCAGCCACACAGAAGAAGGAAGTTGTAGAGAAATGGAAAATGAGACGGCCAAGCATGCTCAGAGCAGGAGCTCACAAAGGGCAATCTAGGCTGCAGGTCGGAGACTCTTCTCATCACACTAATTTCTCTCAGGAAAAGAACTGGAATCTGAAGCCAAAGTATACTATAGCTCATTCATTGGGCAAAATATGAGAGATCCATCTATAGGTCTCATTACAAATTTCTCAACTTCTTTTGCTCTCTTCAAAGTTAAGAAACCTTCCAAAAATTGTTATCTATTTTTTTATGTTCCTGGTAGTTCTTCTCTGAGCTAAGATTTTGGTGGTCAGAGGGAGAACATGATGGGGTAACTGATATGTGACATATCTGTGGACATCTGTCATCCTTTAATAGCCTCTCTACATTTGGGGGAATCTCTATGTTATGAGTCCCATCTCCTCAATGGAGTCAGAATTCAAATTCCAAGTATCCTTGTAGATAAGATACAGGGGAATGACCCAGGCTTCCCCAGAAGAGCACTCAACAGACACTACATCTTCAGATTTCACCCAGAGGTAGACATGATGAAGGAAGCTCTGCACACAGCTTCTATTTCTTCTGGGATGGTGGTGCTGGAATCCTCTGGACTCGAATGGTGGCAGCAGCAGCAGGTTCTGAGTGGTTTCATGGTTGGGGTCTGGCACAGAAGTGGTACCATGGAATGGCAGCAGCGATGAAGATGCCAGGTGCCTCTCTTGCTAGGTGAAGCAGCGGCGTGGGAAGCAGGTTCCTTTTCAGGCCCATCCTGCAGCATGGTTTTTCTCATTGTTAAACTCTGACCTTGCCTCTCTCTGGTTCTCTAGCTACCCCCACAGTTCTTGAGCAAGCCCAATCACCTTTAACAAATCAACCTACAATTGCTTGCAACTAAACATCCTAAATGGCATACTTAGAGTATGAGTTAATCACTTTCATTTTTCCGAAGGGTTATATCCAGAGGTCAGGGAAGCATTCAGGCTGTACCAGCACTGCCCACATAAACAATTTCCTCAGGAAGAAAGCTGTGTTTCCATAGGTCATTACAAGACTGATGAAAGAACTTCAAATTCTCTGGATCAATCTGACATCCTTTATAGCAACATCAGAATTGATACTTTCTAGTAATTTTATAAAGCCTAAGAAGACCCGAAACCAAGTGCTTTCCTCTGCCAACTAAAAAGACAAACATGACCTTGAAGCTTGGAGCTCCAAAGCCCCCGTCTCCATTGACAAGGAAGGAACTGTAAATGGGAAGAGATGAACTCAGCTCTGCCATAACACTTATGCAAGCAGAGGTTCGAAGTACTTAACAACTGGCATGATGGGCACATTCCATGGGTGAAAAGCAGCAGTTATTAACTCCACACTCTTCCACTTTATCTCACTTATTCATTTATGGGCTACTTCTCTTTACAGTGTAAACCCTACAAAGACAAGAATCATATCTGTTTTATTCACCTCCAATACTTGAGAAAGTGCCTGATATATTTACACATTTAATAAACAGTTATGGAGCCAGGTATGGTGGTGTGTGCCTGTAATCCCAGTACTTGGGATATTAAGACCAGGAAGATTGCAGATTCGAGGGCAGCCTCAGCAAAGTAGTGAGACTCTCAGCAACCTAGAGAGACCCTGTTTCAAAAAAATATGTAAAAAAGGGTTGGGGTGGAGCTTGAAGATAGAAATCCCCTCAACTTAATCCCCAGTATCACAAAAAAATGTTGTGAATAATTAAATTATTCAATATGAATAATTGAATGAATGATTCCATTTCTTTAGCATAATGCTTAACAGTATATGAACTGTCTTCATACCTCTAGTCTTCTTTGATGCTCATACCTCTTCTATGAGGCCAGTAGGATTTTCTCTACTATGCAGAGAGCAAACAGAGGTACCATAAAGTTAAAAGGCCAGACTAAGATTATGCAATTATTAAGTGACAGCCCAGCTCTCCTGATCCCTAGCCCATTTCTTTTCATTACCACCCTGACTTTCATTTCAGTTATCTTTTGGGTTACCGTTTCCAACTGAAAGTTAACTGAATGGATAATCTAAATCCTTCCAGCTACAGTCTATAGTTTCTCCCAGCCAATGGACTTCGTAATACACAAGATGCTGCGGAAAGAGAGGAGGACAGTCAACTGTAAAACACATGTACTGTTGGGGTCTTAGCCCGGAGAGACCTCGCCTCCAGATGGTGCCTGGCAGAGTGCCAGGAGTGGCTGCAGGTGGTAACATCCTAGGACTGCGCCACGCTAGAGCGCATGCACCAGCACACCCGGCTAGTGGCCTGCCCAGGTGAGGGCTGTATGCAGGCACCTCATGGCTCAAGCCCTGTGTGGCTTTAAGAGCCTCCACCTCTCGCCCTAGGCAGGATGGTCAGAGAGAATGGTCGGGGAGAACAGTGGGTGACGATGATGGATGGAGGTGGGACGACTACTATTGCGAGGAACGGCTACAGAGAACGAGAGTGGGGTGAGAGAGACGATTGCAGTTAGAGAGACGATTACTATCAGGGTTAATAGATCGATTACTGTTACTGTCATTGTCACTGTTATTATTACTGCTTGGGTAATGTCCTTGGTCCCAGACAGAGAGAGATACAGAGAGAGAGAGGTATAATAAAGAGAAACTTGAACCAGCGATATATGGTTATCGTCTCCATTGGAGCCTCATGGTTGAGGGTCCAGTGCGGGGGACAATAATGTATAAGAGTCATGCAGACTTGTCATAGAAATCACTAAACTCAAGAACAACTCTTTTCATGTCTCATTGCTATGGAGACTCAGAGTACATGTATTAGTCAGGACATATTTTGTCTTCAGTTAGTAGAAATTTAATCAAACTATTATAGACAAGGAAAAGGTATTTTCAGAAGGACATTGGACGGTTCACATGATCCATAGAAGAGCTGACCAACAAGCTGCAGACGGGCAGGGGAGTGAGAGTAGCTGAGCCTCCAGGAGAACCAGAACCAGACTTATGGGCCACCTGTCATCAATCTTTCTCTTTCTTGTCTCTGCTGCTTCCCATGGACCATCTCATTCTCTGTCACTGTTAAAAGGTTTCTTCAGCATGGCAAAAAACCTGAAAATAAAAGTTCCTGTGCTTTATATCTAAACTCTAAGATACTCCATTGACCCTTTTGTCCTCAGACCCAGTGAGACAAATACCAGGGAATTTGTTGGCTTCACTACTTCTTGCCTTGGCCTCAGAGAGGTAGAGTTTATCTCCTTCCACCCTCAACTGATGTCAGACTCAGCTATGTGATTAATATTGATCAATGAAATGTACATTTTATGGATAGATTTAGAATGTTCCCTGAAAAGCTCACATATTAATGTTCGGAATTGATATAATTAAGCCATGAGGGTTGTAATCTCATGAGTGGATAAATTCAATCTAATGGATTTCCTGGCCTGTGGGGTGTGGCTGCAGAAGGTGGGTCCCTAGGGGTATGGCCTTAGGGACTGTGCTTTTGTCTTTGAACCCTCTTGCTTTCTTGCTCTTAGGCTTCCAACCTCCATGCTGTGAAAGCAGACCCCTCACTCTCTCCCTGTCTCTGCTTCCTGCCATCATGCCCGGAGCTCCACAGATGTAACCCAGCCTGACATAGACCAAAACTCTGAGATCTCCAAATAACTGTGAGCAAATAAATTTTCCTCCCTCTCAGTTGTATGGTCAGTTGCTTTGGATTATAACAGTAAGAATGTTGACCAAGACAGTAGATGAAATTGACAATATATGACTTCCTAACCTAAACCTTAAGAATCATTATGTTTCTATTTGCCCTTCTGCCATTGCTTTGCAAGAGGCTTTCCCCAGATAGCTGCTCCTCCTTCAGCCTGGACCCTAAGTAAATATGCATTGAAAAGAGGCCCATCAGCCACCTGCAAACCTATAGCACAAAGAAGAGTCACCCAACTAGCTTGAGACCCAAGAGTGAGAGTTATTGGTTATTATTTTAAGCTATAAGTTCTGTCATAATGTGTTAAACCACAAAAGCTAATTGACATACCTGATTGTATTAAATGGTCATCAACATACCAAACATCAGTAATCAGGGGTGTGATCATGAAAGAAAACTCCCTTTTTTGTGCAAACATTATTTTTTTTTTTTTTTTTTTTTTTTTGCGGTACTGGGGATTGAACTCAGGGGCATTCTACCTCCGAGCTATACCCCCAGCCCTATTTTTTATTCTTTATTTTGAAACCGAGTCTCACTAAGTTACAGAGTGCCTCACTAGGTAGCTGAGGCTGGCCGCGAACCCGGATCCTCCGGTCTCAGCCTCCCAAATGCTGGGATT
>PVLC010010477.1:0-50249 GCA_004027655.1 Graphiurus murinus | reverse complement strand
CGGTACTGGGGATTGAACTCAGAGGCATTCTACCTCCGAGCTATACCCCCAGCCCTATTTTTTATTTTTTATTTTGAAACCGAGTCTCACTAAGTTGCGGAGTGCCTCACTATGTAGCTGAGGCTGGCCGCGAACCCGGATCCTCCGGTCTCAGCCTCCCGAATGCTGGGATTACAAGCGTGCGCCACCACGCCCGGCTGGATATAAACATTTCTATAAAAAAATTGAGGAAACACAAACATATTTTGGGGGGAAATTTATCAGTATGTATCAAAAGTTTTAAATTATTCTTTTCAATAAGCTAATTCTGTTCTTGGAAATTTATGCTAACAAAGGAATCCAAAGTAAGTGGGTGAAATGTTATATTTTTAGAAGTTAAAAATTGCCATGGTATTTATAACACCTTACATATTAATGAATATATGTATAATTAAGGATTTTTGTTGTCTTAACTCTTGATCAGACAACATGTGTATAATAATTCCTAAAAAGGAGACTTTCTAGAGTAGAATTTCTTCACCTTAACTCCCCACTAAAATGCCTCAGATCAATTAAGTTAGAAACTCTGGGGGTTGACCTGGGCATCAGTAATTTTCAAGCTGCCCAGGTGATTTTCATACACAGCCAGGGGTGGAAGCCATTGTTCTAGACGCAGCTTTGTAGTCATCGAAATGGCTTGTTAAAATGGATCTAGCTCGTATTCTTCATAAAGGGACGCAGTACTAAAAGACTGTTAGCTCCTTTCTAGAAGGCCGCTGTGCGAGGAATGACAGGCACTGCCGCCCTCATGTCCCAGGAGCTCCGCTCTTGGACCTTCCCGTTCATCCTGCTCACACCCCACTACCCAAGGCCCCTCATTAGCGCCTCATTGAGATGAGCCCGCCAGCCCTGCCGGGAAGCCCAGATCATTTTGAAGAGAGGAGGCTCGCATGTGACAGGCAGGCTGGGTCTCTCATCTGCTCCGTGATTCCCCAGATGTCACTCACAAACTCCGGGCCTCCGTTTCTTTTGTAAAATGAAGATAATAACTCCTGCTTTACTGAGGTGCAGAGTGGTTTGAAGCACAGTGTGGCTGGAGCCACTTTGGGCTCTGCACTGAGTAAATTGCCCATGCTTGGTACAAGTCAGTCGGGAGAGGAGAAGGCGGCTGCGCACTGCAGCAGGATGGGAAGCAAAGAAGAGGGCCGCCAGGAGCTCAGGATGCGCAGAGTTCACCTGGGTGCACTGTGAGATCAGCCCCTGATGCCCTACCTGTGAGGAACTGCGCATGCTCATGTCCGATGGTGGCACCTGCCACACGAGAGCCTCCTGGTGGCTTCTGTCCCACGCAGCCAGACTTCCTGGTTCCTCACTGCAGCCTACATTCTTGTCAAGTATTAGCCTCTCTCTTGAATTACCTTCAAGGGATTAAAATTCCCACTTTTATCCCCTCTGCTTATTTCTCCAGCACAAATTGGAAGAAGCACCCAAAATAAATTCAACCAGAGCTTTTTAAAGCATTTATTCCAAATATAGCTCCTTTTTATCCCAAACCACCACTCGGAGCATAATTCACAGTTTTTGTTCCTTCAGCTTCTGTGTTCCTCAAAGGGACAGGGTAAGGCCAATGGGAGCTTTCTGGGAGTATGTCTCTGAACATCGGCGCCTAGAACCCTCCAGATCTGGGGCATCTCTTGGTTTGTTTGCTTGCTTATTAACCGAGAAAAAAAAAAAAAAAAACCAACAACAACAACAACAAAAAAAAAATTGCTGTCAGGGTGATTTTCATATACAGCCAGGGATGGAAACTTATAGGGTTCTTATCCAGTGAATTTCAATGAATGAAGTCTAAGGACTAACAAAGGATATAGAAACATGAAAGTTTAAGTCAAGGAAAGATAATGGACAAAACCAGCTCCTCCCTTACAGGGTGAGGGGCTCCCGAGAGTGACCACCAAAGCTCTGGGGAGGTGGGCTTTCAAAACTTACTGAGGTTCCCCATCTGTTCTTTTGTGATTGGTCAGAATTGGGTTTGGGGGAACCAATGTCTTTTGACCAATTATAATCTTGAATTTGAATTGTTATCTTGTGGGTTGGTGGGCCTTGATCTCCTAGTACCTGCTGGTCTCTCACCCCCCCCCCCACATCTCACAGAATGATACAGATTTCTAACACCCCCCCCCATTCCCAGCTCCTCTGTCCTGCCTCAGTTTCAGGCATACAGCAGCATTATTGGATGGGTGCTTGTCTGGAGTCAGAGGATAGACAGCTGGGAAGGCAAAACACATCTGCAATCTAGCCATTTCTCCCCACTCCTTCCATGACCATTCACGACCATTATGGAAACAGAGTCTTGCTAAGTGGCTGAGGGTCTTGCTGAGTTTTGAGGCGGGCCTCGAACCCATAATCCTCCTTGCCTCAGTCTCCCAAGTACTGGGATTACAGAATGTCTCCTACCTGGATGAGCATGGTTGCTATGGTTTGACTGTGGGTTGTCCCCCAAACTCAACAGGAGTTTAACCCTCAAAGTCTGATGGTAATGGTCTTAACGAAGGTGGAAATTTAATATAAGTATGGTGTTTAGAGGTGGGCCTTTGGGGAAGTGGTGAATAGAGTCTACGGTAGAGCTCCCCTGGTTGGCTTCATAAGATGAGAAAAAGAAACAGCATAAACACAAAAGTAGACAGCTGCTGCTATGATGCGACACGGAAGCTTGCATAATGCTATTTGGATTTCCAGCCTCCAAAAATGTGATCCAAATGAATCATTTTGTCTTTATAAAGTAACCTGCTTCTGGTATTTCATTATAGTACTAAAATGCTGACCAATGCAATCGCAGTCTCCAAAATCCTCTCATTTCTATTGTTGTCCCTACCCTACCTCGCAGGCTAGTCCCAAAGAAGTCAGAGTGTTTTTTTGAAAATGTAATCCATACCATGTCACTTCTCAGCTTCAATCTCTAAAGTGACTCACCATTTCATTCCAAGTAGAAGTCCCAATGTTTACTCTGGCCTCGAAGGCACCGCCCAATCTGCCCTTGCCTGAATCTCCTCATAGTTGCTGGCCACTGGTCCCTGTGCTCACAACTTCCAACCACAGGGCCTCCGGGCTCTCCTCCGGCACCGCAGGCATGCTCCTGATGCTGGAGCTGGGGCTGCCTCCCTCTCTTCCCCTTCACTCACTTCCTGTGATTGCAATCCAGGGAACCATCTTTTGCAGTCCATTGAAGAATGTCAAGTTAGCTGGAGCTAACTTGGTATGGGAGACAACAAGGCAGTCTGGAGGTTAGACATGCTAAGAAACACTCGTCTGTTCATTAAGGATTTCCTGGTCTGCTTCTACCTGAAGCCAAACATCTGGATGGAATATGCAAAAGCCAGACCGTAGATCAGGGTGTTCGTAGCATGGCAGTGTTTGCAGCAGAAAGCATACCATCTGCTGCCTGTTGTTGCTGACTTCACTTTCTATCCTCGGGTTCAGGTTCAGTTACTTTAAATGCCACAAACGTTTGTTTACACCAATATTTTGCTGGACCCTGTGCAGGTTGCAAGGGATGTAGAGATTAGGGATTCCCACCCCGGAGGAGCTCAGCGGCCAGAGGAATTGGCCAAGAGGTCACAGGTAATTTCCCCCAAGTTAAAAAGACTATGTGGAAGCTCTAGACCTTTATCCAGGGGTTGCTTTTTAGAGGGTGTGCTTCCCAGCAGTCAAGTCATAAGAACTCGGGATATTACAGCCTATCAAGGCGATGAGCCGGTCTAAGGTTTACCTCTTTAATCTGTAGAATGGGAGGGAACACTTGGCTTGTTCAAGGATGAGGCTACAGTGAAGTAAAGAATTTGAGGTCCATGGTGTGTGTTGGGGGGGGGGCGGATATTCTTATCAGCTAATGAGAGTGCATGCATATAATTTTTAAAAATCTTCTCTATGTTTGAAAGTATAGGTTAGCCTGTTGACTAATCAAACATAGGTGTTTTACCTCTGCTGGAATTAAATACTGTTCTTTCCATTGGGAAAACATTTACCCAGCACTTAAGACTCAGCTTAGCTTCCCTCACTCTCCTGGAGAGCTCCTCTCCGACCGTGGGCAAACGGGCCACTTTCATGGGTCTGGGGACACCCCTCACCTGCCTATGCTCTGCCATCGTTCGTATCACTTGCCTCCCTCTCTGGGCACCTGGGAGCCACCTGTGTCCTTCATCTTCCACCGTGGAGGCTTCTGCAAATATTCTCTAGGGAGGAAGTCCTGGAGGAAGGGCTGGGGAAGAGACAAAGACCCTGGCGGGTGGGGCATGGGGGCAAGTAGTGCAAGACCTTGGCCTTCATTTAACAGGAAATGTGGGGGACCCAAGAGAGACATTTTCTGATATACAACATCTTTCTGTGAATAGATATGTCACAAAGCTGAACGTGAGGGCACTTAAGAGAGCTCTTTCTCTTATTCTTGTTCTTCTCCTTCTACTAACTACACTGCTGTCTGTTTCCTTTTTCTCTTGCCTCCTTTTTCTCTGGTCCTCTTTTAGGCTTACCGTGCCTCCCTTTTTCTCTTCCTTTCTACCTCCTCACTTTTGGTGGCTTTGTTTTTAGGAAGCCCTGGATTCCTGTAGCCAAGGAGGGACTGAGGACAGAGAGGAGAGCTGCATCCCTGAGCTCACGGTGGGCTCAGCATTGTGCCAAGGGGTTTCCACGCACTGTCTGAATGATCTAGTGCTCACCACCACTCACTCTGGCAGATTTTCTTGTTCCTACTTTGCAGATGAGAAATATGGGCCTGAAGAGATCAAAGTGACATGAGTAGTCATGTCACTCTTTGATTACCAACTGTATACTAGGTCCTGTGCAAGTCCTGGGGTGCAAAGATAGACATGAATGACCTTCGTCATCCCAGTTTCCTAACCCAGCAACAGAGTCCCCTGTGGTTCTGCTGAGAGCCTACTCTAGCAGGCTGCCTGGCACAACCAAATCACAACTAGAGGGGAAAATGTTGCAAGTAAAAGTATATAGGGAATCATAAATGGAGCCAACAGAAGGAAATACTGCTGAGTTGAGTGACAGGTACCTGGGTGTTCACTGTGATACTTTATTTATTTATTGCTTGAAAAGTTCCATGGCACATTGGCTTACAATCATCCCTTTTAAGAACTAGGGAGTCTCAAGTTCAAAATGGAGCATCCCTTCACAGACATTAAGCTGCCCAGAAGCAGAACCCAAGAATAGCTTTTCCCAAAGAGCCTTGCTCCTTGGGGTGACAGAAATAGCATAACTCAAGCTGAACATGTTCAAAAACTAGATTTGTTCGTGCTGTCCATGAACTCTCCTATCTCAGTGAGGGGTCCCACTCCTTGCCCTGTCACTCCTGCCAGAGACCTGGACTCATCCTGGTTTGTTCCCTTGCTCCCCTCCCCTCCTCCACACACACATACAATCAGTCATGACATCTTCCAGATTATCCTGCTCACTATATGAGCTTTGCCCCCCTTCCAGCCCTTTTATTCTCTCTGAAATGTACCTCCCTTTGTCCACATACCTGCTGTACTTTGCACACAGCCCAAACGGATCTCCCTCATGAAGCCTCCGGTGACCTACCAGAGTGGAAGTGCCTTCCCTTTCTCTAAATCACTTTAAGACTTCTCTTTGTAGCCGGAGGGGAAGCTTTATATAACACAGGCTTGGGCTTGAACTTAGATTAAGCCACTAAATAGCTATGTGTTCTTAAGGCGTTAACATCCTCAACCTCGCTATTTTTATATGCGACAAGGAAGAATGATCACACCTCCTACATTTGCTGTGGAGATCATAGATAATATATGCAAAGCACTTACATAATACACATAGTAGGTGCTTGGTAAGGAGTAGGGATGGTTGTTATTATTCATGCCCTTCTCTATTATGTGCTAACGTGGAGTCTGTTGGACACCAGTTAAAACTCCAGTTTTCTGATGTCTGTCCAGGTCACAGAGCAACTGTCCCAAGGAGGACCCCTGGGGGTCGATGGGTGACGGCTGAATTTCCTGCACATGTGGTAAAGGTCTACTCTGGGGCTGCAGTGGGCACAGGATGGTTACAAAGAACAGCAGGCACAGGACCAACACCATCAAAGGTCCATGGCCCCACAAGGGCCAGCCTGTTTTGTTAAAACAAAGGGAAGCGTTTCCTTGAAATTCCTGCTCTTTCCTCCCTCAGATTTCCCTCTCGGCTGCTTCTGTGGCCACACATGTTTCCGATGAATCCACATTCAAATGAATTTCGGCCGACAAATAACTTGATACAGCTCTTTGGTGGGAGAGAATTCCACCGGGATGAGGTCATGGTTTGGCTACAGTAAAATTAAAAATAACCCAGAACCCCCCGCCGCCCAGCCTGGCATCCACCCAGAGCAGTGCATTTGGGAACCATTATCGGGTTTATCGGGGTAACGTATCGCAGAAAACCTGCTTCTGTTTATAGACCATTTTATTATTCCGTTTTGACATTTCCCTTTTTTCTTCAACCTTCTTCCCCCTTAAGCAAATATCTATTGACTCAGTTGAAATGTGATCCAACCAAATATACTCTTTTTCAACTTCAGGCTAAAGCAGGTCTGACTGGAAGCAGAGATGCTTAAGTGAAAAGTTATGATTTACTTTCTTTCTAAAGGGAAACAGTGTCAGAAGGAGAATTTTATGTGACAAGGGAGCTTGTGGTGCGGAGAGCGGGGCTGATATGCATCTTTCCTGGGAAGGTGCTGTGCTTCCAAGGCTGGGCCTGGCCTCCCAAAGCAACCCCAGACAGACGGAACGGCATTGCAGCGTAGGCACGTTGGTAGTTCCAGAGGAGAACCAGAGGTAGTGTCCAGCCTCACCCCCATTATTTTACTGTTGGGCAAACTGAGGCTCACAGCCTACGGTGATTTGTCCAAGACAATAGTGCAAGTGTATGTCGAAGAGAAGCTGAGCCTTAGAGTGTGAAGAGACACGTGTGAGAACCAGCTCTACCATGTGATCTCAACCAAGAGAGCTCTTCTTCTGGAGCCTGGACTACATTGCCTATAACATGGGATAATGTTGTTTGCCTTATAATCAGTCCACAGTTGTAGAAGGATCCACTGAAGAAGCAGCTGGCAGAGCAGATGATTACTGAGTGTCGTCTATGTGTTGTGTGTATGTGTGTGTGTATGTGTGTGTGTGGGTACTGGGGATTGAACCCAGGGGTGCTCTACCTCTGAGCTATACCCCCAGCCCTATTTGATTTTTCACTTAGAAACAGTCTCGCTAAGTTACTGTACACTGCTGGCCTGGAGCTTGGCATCCTCCTGCCTCAGCCTCCTGAGTAGCTGGCATTACAAGACTGCACCACTGTGCCCTTTTTTATTGTTGTTTGTTTTGTTTTGTTTATGGTACTGGAGATTAAAGATAGGACCTCGAATATGCAAGCAAGAGCTCTCCTACTGAGGCACATCCCCCAACCTTTATGCTTTTCACTTGGAGGCAGGGTCTCGGTTAGTTTTTCCCAGGCTGGCCTGGAGTTTGTGATCCTCCCTCCTCAGCCTCCCTAGAGGCTGGGGTTACCAGTGTGTATGCCTGCGTCCAGCTCGTGCTGCCTCCCTTTCTAAGCCTCACACAATTCAACTGCTACTCACAGCAGTCCTGCCAGTTAAGTGCAATCACAACCCCCGTTCTGAAGATGAGGTAACCAAGCGCAGCGCAAGGAAATTAAGCAGCAAGACTGAAGTTTTCTATTTGGAGGATGGCGGAGGCTTGACCAGAACCTGGACTGTCCAACTCTTAGCCATGATGATAATCCTGTCTCGGTGACCAATTAAACCAGAACCCAGATGCAAAGTTGAAAGGTGAGCTCTGGGACTGAGCCAGAACAGACACCCAGGTCTCCCAACTGTTGCTTCCTGGTCCTTTACCAGGCCCCTGGGTCTCAGCTTCTTTCGGGAGAGACCACCAGGCTGCTTTCAGCCCTTTCTGTCAGGCTTGGGGCAACAGATTCAATTGTGAAATGGAAAGATGGTTTGAATTGTCTTTGAATGCATCAAAGGACACTCCTGAAAGGAATATGTGCTGGTGAAGGTGGAGGAGTGAGAGGCAGCGCCTTGCCTGCAGGTTGACACGCATAACAGCATTTCACGGCGTGGCTGGGTGCAGGGGAGGCTCCTGCTGCTGGTTGGCCTGGCTCCCCTCCCCTCTCCTTCTTCCACCTTGGCTTCTGATTGTTCCCAGGCATCGTTACCTCTGGGCTAGCTTCTTCGCAGGACCTTGCATGCTTTGGCCCCATCTTCTCTTTTAGCTCGAGTTTCTTCTCTCTGTGACCTTCTATGCTCCAGCTCCACTGGTGTGTGTGTGTGTGTGTGTGTGTGTGTGTGTGTGTGTGTGTGTGCGCGCGCATGCTGTTGCTGGCCTTGTGTTCTGACTCCTCATTGAATACACACCAAGCTGTTGCTTCCAGGACTGTTTCCTCTGCTGCCAATGATCCAGCGTTTCCTCTGCTCAGCTGACTCATCCTTTGGGGCTCGGTGCCAGTGTCCTTCCTTTGACAACCTCCTTGCTTCTCAGTCTTCATTAGTCCCTCTCCCTCTGTACTCTCATGTATGTATTATTTTTAATCTGTCTCTTTACCTAGATCAAGACTCAAAAAACTGTTCAGTGTTGCAATAAATTGTTTGTTGTAGCCTACCTTGCCTGAGACTCAAGAACGGTTTCCACACTTTGTCTCTTCACCTTTCAGAAGGCTATAAGGATCTATAATATCCCTGATTTTGCTTCTTGGCTCTAAAAAAATCGAAAATATTAACAGCAATATTTGTCTTTTGACATAGTTTGCTGACTCTCTTCTAGACTGTTAACTCCATGAGAGCAGAAGCCACACCTTTTTTACCTGGTACCCAGTCTACTAGGTTGTCTGAGTCTGTAGCTTCTGTGTCTAAAAAATAAACCCCATCATAGATTGAAACTATTTGAAAAAAATATCTCACCTTTTCTGAACATGTATACATTTTCTTATAATTGCCTCCTGGATAATATGATATAATGACTATTTAAATGGCATTTATTTATTTATTTATTTTTTAATTTTTATTTTTTGGCAGTACTGGGGATTTAATCCAGGAGCACTCTCCACTGAGTTATCTCTGTAGCCCATTTTATTTTTTATTTGAGATAAGGTCTTGCTAAGTTGCTGATGAGGCTAGTCTCAAACCTTTGATCCTCCTGCCTCAGCCTTCTGAGTACTTGGGATTGCAGGCATGAGCCAGCACACTCAGCAGTATACATTTCATTGGGTATTATAAGTGATCTAGAGATGATTTAAAGGTAGGGTAAGATGTGGATAGGTTATTTGCAAACACGAGGGATTTATCTAAGATATTTGAGCATCTACAGGATGTTAGTATCTGCGGGGGGTCCTGAAATAAATCCCCCTAGGGATATCACAAAACGACTATTCCTGACACAATGCTTATCACATAGTGGGTATGCAAATAATATTTGTTTTGAGATAATAAATTAATCTCTTCTAGTCTCCCTGGGAAATGGCAGTAATTTAAGTAGGAAGAAATTTTATGTTGCATCCAAAACTCTTATTTGAACTCCAACACTTTCTTAGCTGTGGGACTCTGAATACGTCAAATTCTTCATCCTTCAAATGATGTTAATAATGGGAGAGATTAAAATCATAACAAATATACAGTTGACTTGACAAAACTTAAGACTGTATTTTAAGTATGATCATAACAATTGATACTATTGTGTCAAATATCAGTTCAATGTCCCTCAGCTCCAAATCCATCTTTCATACATTCCTCTTTGATAATGGAGCAGGGACCCTGTAAATATGTCCCAATTGCCAGCCTGTGCAATGTTTATGTTCTCTCAGTAGAGGGAGCTGGAGGAATATATCCAGAGAAAGGGCTTCTGGATTCTGGTCTTTGGGTTCTGACTCCTGCCACGTAGCTGCCAACAGCACATTTTGGGGGATTCCCACTGGTGCTCACCACCATAAAGCTTTGGTGGCCTCCATGTACATGATTTCCTATTGATTTTCAGTGATAACCTTGTGGCAGATTTTCAATGCCTCTCACAGGCATTCCAGTGGTCAACTTTCCAGGCTTGTCTACACCATAGTAGATTTCCAGTTTGCCAGTCATGGCTGTGATTCTCTCTGCCTGCAAGCTTTGCCCCAAGTAGGGTTATTTGCTTCTTGCCAGTTCTGGCTCTGTGTCCCTGTCCCTGCCCCAATCTACCTGTACCTGGAAGATGGAATTCCTTTCTACCACTTTCAACTCTACTTCTCTGCTCACCAACCTCAGTCTGGTGGCTGTGGACCCGCTCCAGCCTGGGGAAACCCAGTAATTTCTCTGCCACCCAGCAAAATGCAGAGCATGCTTTCTCTGATGAGTTGGATCCATCCTTGGAGAAGACCCCTGCCTCTGAGTTTGATTCTTCTTTAGATGGCCTCCATCAACCTTAGGGCATTACTTAGAACACTATTCCTTTGTAGATGAACTATAACTGTTGTTACAGCTAATAAGTCCTCATATGAAATTGTCTCTGTTCAAAGATCTGTATGATTTCTGTCTCTTGATTGGACCCTAACTGAGACAGAATGTTACTGAGAGTAGCCTCAGGAGGTAGAGTCACAAAGATAGGCTTTGAGGATCAGTTTGGTTGTGTTTGTGATCTTGAATGTGGTGCTCTGTTGTTATCGCTGTTTGCCAATAGAAAGTGAGATACTAGTAATTCATTGCCTGCATCATGATTCATTGTGGTTGACTGTGGTGAAGTGCCAGCTAGAAATGTGCCCTGGAAGCTCAAGTGGCTACTGTACTTGACCATATGGTAGTAATTATGACATAATGACTATAGGGACTGTGGTGTGGGACAGAACCTTCTATATGCATTTTAGCAATTACAGAAAGAAAATGACAAGTTCTGGTTCTCTATCAGATCACGACACAAATTGGTAGTCAAAGAGCTTCTTCTTCTTCTTCTTTTTTTTTTTTTTTTTTTGCAATACTGGGGATGGAACTCAGGGGCATTCTACCTCTGAGCTATACCCCCCTATTTTTTATTCTTTTATTCTAGCTATACCCCCCTATTTTTTATTCTTTATTTTGAAACAGGGTCTCCCTAAGTTGCGGAGGGCCTCACTAGGTAGCTGAGGCTTGCCACGAACCTGGATCCTCCCGTCTTAGCCTCCCAAATGCTGGGATTACAAGCATGCACCACCATGCCTGGCTTCAAAGAGCTTCTAAGATATCCCTAAAATACATTCTTACTTCTTATAGCAAGAGGGCTGATGCTGCTCTAAATCAATGTAAAATTTATTGTGTGGGTTTCTGAGCTATACTGAATCAAGTTGAGTTTAGAGTCTTTCCAAGTCTCTTATGTAAAATTTAGGACATGTAATGGGAAAGATTGGGATACTGAAAGTTGGAATGAGAACTTTTCATTGAATTTTAATGAAATCGACAATCTTGAATTTCCATGTCATTCTGGGTTTTCCTTGTCATTGAAATTAGCTTGTCTTACAGTGCCTTGGGAGACTAGCCTTGCTTTACCAAAAATCTTACCATGACCTCAACTGGGTAGATTCCCTAATAGTGGATGATCAATCTCTTCATGCACTACCACAACCACCCCCTGTTGCCGCTAGACCCATACTGAGGCCCATATCTCTATGTTCTCTAAATGCCCCAGAGATACAGGTACACACTAAGTCCCTGAAACAGCCTAAGCGAAAAGGGATTGAAAAAAAAATGCATAGGGGAAGATATACATAGCTTATACATTGACAAAAAGGGAAAGTTTTAGGGATGTCCAGAGATGAAGAATATTCATGGGTGTTTGATTGAGAAGGATAGAATATAACACTAGACTAAGCCAAATTCATTGATATTACCAGATATCCTACATAATGGTTATCTCATGCATCTTACAGTGGCTCTAGTAGCTTACTTGTTTGATTGGCTGAAACTGCATCTCAATATTAGAGGTTGGTAAACATCAGTTTGTAGGACAACTCTGCTTTTGTAGATAAAGTTTTATTGAAACACAGCCACACTTTTTCATCAAAGTATTGCCTATAACTGTTTTCAGCCTACAAGAATCGAGCAGTTGTAACAGGGAATGCATGACTTGAAAGCTGAAAACACTTACTATGTGACCCTTATGGGAAATTTTACCAACCTCTGGGCCACGTGTATAAATGATGAATGATGAGATGACATCGTTTCACTGGATGCTTAGCGAGATACAATTTGGATTGAATTTATTATGTTTGATCTGCACATCCATTTTCCAGCTTTGTTTCCTGATGATCAACAATACACTTCCTCTCAGGAATAGTGGTGCATGCCTGTAAGGCAAGTACTTGAGAGCTGAGACAAGAAAATCACAAGTTCAAGACCAGCCTAAGCAACTTAGCAAGACCCTGTTTCAAAATTAAAAAAAAAAAAAAGTTTAAAAGTGGGACTGGGATTGTAGCTCAAAGGTAGAATGCACCTGGGTTCAATCCTCAGTGTACTGTGTGTGTGTGTGTGTGTGTGTGTGTGTGTGTGTATACATATGCATACATATACACACATACACATACATAAACATGCATACACATACATACATACATATATATGTTCCTCTGCTAGGAAACTTGCAAATGTACTAGTTAGGGGAAGACTACTTCTTGCAAAAATTGTGGTTACTGTCATTTGTAGGCCAGTTATGAATGGAGTAAATATGACCATAGTGAGGGCTCCCTGATTTGCCTGGGAGCATAGAACTCCTGAGGGAACCAAGCTAAATGGCCACACTTAACTGTCAAAGGCAGCAGAGAAGTATCAATGATCAGAATGTGTTAGTCCACAGAAATTTTTGGTGGAGGAAAAGACCTAGCAGGTCATCAAGTATTGTTTGGTGTATAAAATAGGAAACACTTATAATACTTGGGTGGCTGAGGCAGAAGAATCACAGCCTCAGCAACATGGTGAGGCCCTTAGCAACTTAGTGAAGCTATGTTTCCAAATTAAAAAAAACTACAATAGTGCTGGGGGTGTAACTCAGAGGTAGACTGCCCCTGGGTTCAATCTCCATCGTAAATAAATAAATAAATAAATAAATAAATAAATAAATAAATAAACAAACAAACAAATTCATACATACATAAATAGGAAAAACTCTATTATGTCTGTTAACTAAAATTTCAAAATAAGCAAGAAAATACACCCCTGAAATTTCATTGTCACAGTGGGAGGCTGTAGTCTTTCACCAAGTTTCTAGGCTAAAATCGATTTACAGACCCATTAGTTGTAGGGAGACCAGGTCTCCTTGAGAAGAACCCTGAACCATTGATTCAAGTTCATACAGTAAATCCTCCAACCATTTCCAAATGGGACCATGGCCATTTTCTGTAATGACTGTGCAGTAGGATACTCAGATACTTTCACAATTATTCAGCACTAGTTCTCAAATGGAACTCATGCTAATTCTCGACACCCCAACAGCCACTGTGTCCAGTTAAAAAGGATACTTCTGGTGGACAGGCACATGAAGTCTTAAGTCTAACTTCAGTGAACGCAGTTGGTCTAGGATCTGCCCTGTGATTATTCCTCTTTTCTTGAATTTGCAGTTGGAATACACATATCTGGAAACTGGAAGAATTCCCACATTGGCTCTCTAACCCAAGGAATGAGGGCGAATGTGATAGGAAAAGCTCAGTAGACATCCCTGGAATTTTCTCTCCCTATCAAGATAGTAAATGAGAAACAATACTGCCCAACTGGAGCAATTAATGATACCACAAAAAAACTTGAAGAAGGAAGAGAGATGTTACCCCCTGCATATCCACTTACGCCATCTAAACAATTTGCAGCCAAAATATTAGCTACCGCATATCCATTTAATACAGTATTTTTTTTTTTCTCTGTAGAGGTCATATGGGTCTTGGAGAATAACTGGATGTTATAAATTTAATCAGATGCTAGTTCAATTTCAGCTGGTGTCCCACATGTAGCACTTTGTATAAAGCAATTGACATAGAAAATTTCTTTATCTCTGTATCAATCTGTAGGCACTACAATTAGTTGGTTTTTAATTAGCGTGGCCATCGGTATGCCATCACAATCTTCCCTCAAGGCTCTGTCCATTCTCCAGTCCACAGAGTCATTTGACATTCCCCAAAATGCATAGGTCCGCTATATTAAATCTGGGGGTATTCTACCTCTGAGCTACACTCCCAGCCCTTTTTAGTTTTTATTTTTGAACAGGGTCTTGCTAAGTTGCTGAGACCTATCTCAAACCTGAGATCGTCCTGTCTCAGCTTCCCTAGTACTGGGATTACAAGCATGTGCCACCATGCCTTGCTCCAAATGCCCTCTGGGAGGTTCTGGGAAAACAGTGATCTAGGGAGAGTTCTGTCCAACTGTCTCAGAAGAAGACCCATGTGTAAACTGGCATGCAAAGAGAAATCAAGGATTCCAGGTATCTTTCATTTGGATTCTGACTTTTATAGCATAGCCTCACTTTAGGGATCTGAGCATTTGCAGCAGTGAGTTAGTAAAAACTACAAAAGAACTACGGCCCTTCCAGGGCAATGTGCTTGGGTAGACAAGGGTATGCACTGTATCTGTATCCAGACTGCTGTACATTAACATCACAGGGAGGCTGGCTCTGGGTTCATCTATGGAAACCAAGCTGCTTTCCAACTAGACTGGGTCAAGGAAACTCTGCTGGAGAGCGGCTCAGGAGACAGATGAGGGATGAAGAGGCCGCTTAGTTTTCCCACAAGGAGCTTCTATGTTCATTCTTGCCTTGGAGAATCTGATTTATATTTTAGTAATAAAGGACATTCCCTACTGAAGAACACTGTTTGGGGGACATCAGAAATCAGGTGAGGATTTGGTCTTCAGCGGTAGGTAGGTCTGCATCTTATGCTGAAGGAAAAAGACCAGGATGGAATGGAACTGGAAAACACGGTACATGAGGGAGAACAGAAGACACAGAGGAAAGAGGGACTGTGGAAAGGGCTTAATTACTGCTCTCAGACTTCTGGGAGTAGAGACGGATCTCACTTTGGTTACAATTTACATCCATTCCAGGGTTTGCCATGGAATAGAGAGCAAATGGATGTTTGATTGGATGTTGTGTGAGTGAGCAGATCCACGTGGCAAACCTAGAATCAAACAAGTGTAAGGCCAAGACAAGACATAGTTTGGCTGAATGTAAACATACTGAAGATGAATGCTAGTTAATTAACCAGGGTCCCTTTAGAGAAATAGACTTCTGGCTGCTAGATGTGCAGGCATTAGCACGATGACCCTCTCCTAGGGATGCCATAAAAGGGCACTTCTGTCCTTGGCACACATGCCAAGCTGTCACTGTCTGGATTTATACTGATTAAGCTATGACATATATGGGTGTTGGCCACTGGGGTGGTTAACCCATGTACCAAAGTAGGTAAAGAACTATCTCTTTTATGGGCCCATCTCTGAATTTTATGGATATTGCAACTCTGTTCTATCAGTATCTCAAGCCTTTTTCTTAAGTAAAGTACAGACGGGTAAAAAGAAATAAAAGACACAGAAAGCCTGGGTGACTGCCACAAGGCTAAATTGGATATGTCATGGATGATAAAATAAAGATGAAGTATTCCTTATTATTTGCAAGTTTTCTAAATCTATCAGAAATATTTAATTATAGCTATAAAAGTTGTCATCAAAATGGCCTGCCCTAATATGAACATAAAATGGTGAAGACCCATGAAGTTTTCATTAGTGAATTAAAATTTCTTAATTTAATGAAGTGTCATTCTAATAGATTAAGCAAATACGGTATGCCCTGTGGTTTTACAGATGAAATGCCCAAACCAAAAGAATAACATTCTTTCTTTGTTTCATTCATTCATTCATTCATTCATTCAATGCCATCACTATCATTCAACATAGCACACATGCTGTCAAATGTCAGAGGCAGAAGGATTCAGGAGAGTGGAGGGAATTCAGTAAACATCATTGTGTGCGCTGATGATCACTATCCCAGTGCTCAACCATGGTGCAGCCAGAGGAAGAAGCACCCTGTGCCAAGATCACTTGCATTTTAAGGACAAAGACATTGTTTAGGAAGATACTACCATAATGGTGGCATTACCATTGTTATCTGACATATTCTGATGAGTCCTTCTGTGTAGCTGCCAATGACTCTGTTCGGTTGAGCCTAGGATATAAGAATGAGGATGACCTGGTGCCCACTACTGCATGTAAATCCTTTCTCACAGGTTGCAAAGTAAGTTTAGAAACATTACTCTGCTATTGCAGGGGAATGCAAGAGCATTGGTTTTGAAGGAAAGTGGGCCAGCATCAGGAACTCAGTAAGAGGCATCATTCTGACCTTGGGCAGTGTGCCACGCTAACCAGACAGTATGTCTAGATGCATTTGGTAAAGGATTCTCTTTTCTCCTTTACTGTACAGTATGATGCTGTTTTGGTCAATGGTAGAATGAATACATGATGGTGAGCCATAGAACCTAGGTGTGTAGTAGGCTATGCCATCCAGGTGTTTGTAAGTACATTCTGTGATGTTCTCACAATGACAAAAATCACCTAATAAAGCATTTCTTGGCATGCACCTTTGTCATTAAGTGATTTTTGACTGTATTTTGACTGAAGTGTGCGCTGTATATATCATTGGAGCTGACATCTCTC
Source organism: Graphiurus murinus (assembly GCA_004027655.1). Classification (NCBI taxonomy): domain Eukaryota; kingdom Metazoa; phylum Chordata; class Mammalia; order Rodentia; family Gliridae; genus Graphiurus; species Graphiurus murinus. The sequence goes on along the minus strand of PVLC010010477.1, from coordinate 33,595 downwards.
CTGGATCCAATTTTCCAACACCAGAGATTGACTTAGGTCACCATTTCCCAGTCCTCCATCCTTATCTCGAACTGCCCCATGAAGCTGTCTCTTCCTTCTACGCTCCCATCTACCAAACCCCAAGAGCCAAATCTGAGGTTGCGTGGGGACCATGGTGGGTGCCCAAATTAGCTTTTTGAGAAGACCAGGATATGCAGGAGGGAAGCAGTGCAGAACTGGAGGTCTAACAGGCAGCAGTATGGCCTAATCCTTCACCTCTCCAGGGTGATTATCAAGAGGCCTGTGTATTGCAGGACATGCCTACATTTAAATTTTGTACTTATTAGTTGTTCATATACCCCTGTCAAAATATGACCCAGGCCAAGATTGTGGATCCTGGGCTCTCAGGACACTGCTCTATAAGTCCACGTTCATGCCAGCACATTCTTTTAGGGAGTTAGGACCTCAGATAGGCTGTGAAGCCCTTATAGCCTCTGACCCAGTAGTTTCCACAATGTGAAGTCCAGTACCTTTGCTCTTCAGTGTTTGCCATGGAGATCAGTGGCGAGTCAGGTTTCCAGACTGGTCATCTGCCACCTCAACCAGTTTATTTCACCTACTGTTATTCTCAGTATAATTATGTTTGAGCAAAGGTGTTCTTAGACAAAAGTGCTGAACATCAAAGGTCTAAGCAGCATATTGTAAAATAAATCACATGGAAGAATATTATAAATGCAGATTCCCTGGATGCTTGCAAAGAAATTCTCTTTGGTAGGCTTGGAATAAGAAATAAACTTTGTAGAAAGCTGTTTAGGGGTTCTAATGCAAAAATTGCATGACTAGGGGATGTGTACATCTCTCTAATAGAACTTTCTGCCATGGTGGAAATAATTCAAGATCCCTTTCCTCATAAATCTCAGAATCCAGTGGGAAAGGTCATTGCCAAAGAAATGGGAAAGTCCAGCCCTATCAAAGGCAGAAAAGAGATTCTGATCATAGCAGACATATTTTTGTTCATATGGATCCTTCAGTTTCTACTCTCCATGATGGCTCTATATCAGAGAACTTTTCTGCTTCAATATTTAGGACCACTGTGGAATTACAGCAGTTGCTATTTAGTGGGGGTTATGACATGGTGATTCGAATTATCAACTCTGGAATTGGACAGCAGGGGTCCAAATCCTTGTTCTGGCCTTTATTAGCTGTGTGCTTTTGGGGAATGCATCCAAGCTCTTTGAGCTTCATTTTCCTGTAAAATGGATGTAACACTATTACCTACTCCTAGCTATCATTGTGAAGGATAATTAGGATAAAGCACGTTGAGTGTTTAACACAGCATTTGCACATGGAGATTCCCTGTAACAATTCAAATTTTACTGGCACAGTGATTGAAAGCACAAGAATCCCAGAACAGCCACTTACGGTTCTGAGAACTTGGAGGATTCACTTAATATCTTTGTGCTGTTAAATAAATTAAGCTTAATAATGGTTGTTGAAGATGATAAGCAGATTTCAGTTAAGGGAGAGGGGGAACTATTGCAGTAGGTATAGGAACAACTGCAGTGGGATTCTGCAGTAGGGGAAAAATGATGCTTCTCAACTCAGAATACAGCATAGGCAAGTGGAAATTTATAGTCAAGGAAAAGGATGGAAAATGACTCAGAGGAAACCCAGGGAGGGGGGATTCTGGCTAAACTTCCCTAACAGGATGCTTGCTGAAGGCCAGTCAGGGAGATCAGACATCACCTGGGGGATGAGAGAGAATGAGGAACCCAATTAGAGGTTAACAGTGATCAGACATTGATGGGGGAGCAGTGGTTCTGGTTAAACTGACTTAGTAGGATTCTTGCTTAAATTAGACTATGCAGAGACGAACACAGAAGTCCAAAAGTCAAGTCTAGTTGGACTGAGAGCTTAGTAGCCCGAGTAGAATTTGATCAAGGAGAGAATATGATAGTACCTAGGTTTTGTCCTCTGTAAAAATGAGATTTATTAGGTAGTAGGGATGGTCACATAAAGCGAATAATGTACCTAATTCATTTACTGGACCTAACTCCCAGTAAGTGCTTTGTAAGCATCAGCTATATCCTTGTTATTAATTGCTGGATGTCTCTCTTCAATGCATATTTTCCGACCCAGCAGCCAGAATAATCTTGGGAAAGCAGTTCGACCATATCACTTGTTCATTTAAAATCTTTTTGTATTCTACCACCCTCATATCTGTTTAATTTGTTGTCCAGCCTCACTTTCCATCATTTATCCTCACTATTATTCCTGAAGAGAAAACAAAATTGCATGCTCCAGCCATAAAGAGTCCCCGCAGGAGCCATTTTTCCTGTCTGCATGTGCTGCTCCCTCTGTCTGGGTCCTCCTCTTCCTCCCCACTTTAGATGGCTCCCTTCAGTTTTCAAAACTTACCTCGACTGTCATAACCAGGGTGAACTCCTTGACTCTTCCCCCAACCTGCTTCTGCTAGGTCAGGTTTCACATCCTTCCTATCACATGACTTTGTGTTTATAAATTATCAAGTTGAATCATATTTTCTGCCCCCTCCCAACTGCATGTGAATTTTTTGGCTTTCATAACCATATTCTTGGCAATTAGCCCATGGGCTTCTACTGAGGCAAAGTAACTGGGTAACTGCACAATAAACGTGTAAGTGACAGAGTTCAAGAGGGGACAGGAAGGATGTTTCCACTGAAAGCTTCCTCCCTTTATCCTGGGTCAATAATCTTCACTTATAACCACAGGAATTTAGAGATGCCAATTTGACAACTCTCAGAGAAGGGGTATACAGAAAAGTCGCATCCTACAGGTAGAGTTGAGCTATCTCGAGGCTACGGAGTTTGTTAATAACAGGTAGTTTAAGTCAACATGCCATGCATGGCTGCTTCTCAAACAACTCAACTCTGTCTAAGGCTAGAATGGGACATTTATTAAAAACACTGGCAAAGTCTGTCAAAATGAGACCTTTCATATCCATAATTCCTACCATCTGTAACATCTTATGTAACATAAGATTCCCAATTACCAGTAGCAGTGTTAATCCATCATCTGTCTTAAATATTTTTAGATGTTCTTTATATACTTACTTAGCTCCCCTTTCTGCTTCTATAAGTCTATGTTCTCTACTTGACACAATTAATTTTGTGCTAGTGTTATCATTTTATGGGACTCTCCAAAATCTTTTGGGAGTGGTTTTTAGAAACAGAATGGTGTGTAATAATAATTTATATTGGAACCACAGAAAAAAAACACAAGTCTGTGAACTAAAGAGAGGCAATAAAATTTTCCTAATCATGTATCACAAATATAACTGCCTTACAGGTTATCATTTCAACCTAGATATGAAGTTGCTTATCAAGTCATTGTTATTATTTGTAACAATAGAAAAGAATAGAAATTACTAATGCTAATGATTTCCGAATGCATCTCATCTATCTATTCTTAATTAGTTCTTATTAATGTAGTTCAATACCAAAATTATTTACTCTTCAATTTTCAGCTTATGTGAAGAAACTCTTAATCAAATAAATATGAACAATTATTTACCATTTGATAAATAAGAAGGTATAGAACTCTATTTTAATTTCTCATGACATGACAATGTATTATATCTGTCTAAATAGAATTGAGTGCCTTCTGAGGTGTTGGTCTTCCCCTAAGTGCAAGATTAGAAGCAAAGACTAGAAATCTTGTCCCCCAAGTCCTTAAATAAAACGTTATTTCTGGGTATGGTGGCACACACCTGTTACCCCACTACTTGGGAGGCTGAGACTTGAGAATCACAGGTTCAAGGCCAGCCTCAGCAACTTAGGGAGACTCTCATCAACTTAGTAGTTTCAAAATAAAAAAATATAAAGGGCAGAGAGTGTGGTTTGGAAGTAGAATGTTCCAAGGTTTAACGTCCAGTACCAAACTAAATGAAACAACCCCATCAAAAACATTATCATCACACACTTCGAAATGGAGGCGGTTTTATGTGTAACATACAATATAGTCTCTATCAGACTCTTTTTTGGGCTACGGATGATGTCAGCTGCAGCTGTGGTGGACAGTTCTCACAAGCAGTATTCATGATCTACTGTACAGACTGAATGTTCCTGCAAAATGCAGAAGTTGAGTTCCTAACCCTCAATGTGATAGGAGGGGGCTCTTAGAGATGACTAGGTCATGATGGAGCCCTCAAAATGGGATTGGTGTCCTTAGGGAAGAGATGTGATGGAGCTCCTTTGCCTCTTCCTTTCTGCCATGTGGGATCAGAGTTGGAGAACAGAATCTACAAATCACAAGTAGAGCCTTCGCCAGATACAGAATCTGCCTGCGTCTCGATCTTGGACTTCTGAGCCTCCAGAACCATGAGGAAAAGAAATGCCTATTGTTTGCAAGACACTGAGTTTTTGGCATGATGTTATGCCACCCTGAGTGGGCCAAGATGCTCATCCAGGTGCTGAACTATCTCATTCTACTCTTCTGTTTTCTAGCTTTCTCTGAACTTAAGAAAGGCTGCTCTATCCAAGAATGGGTGCCCCTCGGAAGGACAGGGTGGGAATATATCCCAGGGACAAAGTTCAACTGATGGGCTGGGAGATAGTGGATGAATGCCCTAGCTTCCAGTCCTTCATAAAGACAATGCTTGGGAGCTTTCTGCCTGGTTCCTCAGAGGGATTAGAGAATCATAAGCTTTGGATGCTCACAGAAGTAACCTGCTCAGCGACACACCTGTTATCAGGAGTTCCTTCTTGCCTGTCTTCCTTTATTTGTTCCCCTGTTCCTGCTTTCTGGGTTCTTTGCCTAAGTTCTGGTATTAGGCTCTGCTTCTGGGGAAATTCAAGGTGTTAGGCTACAAAGAAAAACTTGGTGATTCCAAAATGGTAACAATATCATGAAAAACACATCTTGTTTGTCTTGGAGTCTTGAACCATAATACTGATGTTAATGACAAAATTAGCATGCAAAACTCAACAATATCCTCAACCACTTGGATATTTAAAACTGCTATTAAATAGACTTAAGTGTATAAAAGATCATGCAAATTAAGACAGCCTAGTAAAAAGGACAGTGATGTGCAGCCATGGGAAAATGTCTTTCTTGAAAGATTTTTCCAGGAGTAGAGAAAAAGTACTAAACAGCCTACATAAGAAGGTACAAAAATGAGAAATAGAATGCTAACAAAAGTGTAAGAAAATAGGAAATAATAAAGATAAAAACTACTATAGAAGACATTAATGACAACTAACAATTGATGATTGGCTACTATATTTGAGGCCCTTATTACATTTTTATAGTTAATATTGTTTTGTGGAAAAGTAAATTGAGCTGCAAGAAAGGTGCCCAAGATTACACTTTTAGTAAATCAATTTTTATGAAAAATCTTTTTATTCTATGTGGGCAACAAAATAATGAATGAAAAATGGGAAAATATTAAGCTAGTTTTGTTGAACTTTTTGTTCTATGGAAAATGGCTATTTTTTTACAAAGATATTTTCCATACATCACGTATATCGATCCTGAAGCTATATATTCTAGGCTAGTAGAGTGGGATCAGTTCTCGAAAGTGCCTTCAGTTACAGCTGCTCCTGATCCAGTGGCTAGCCTCTAGTATCTTTATCTGGAGCACCAGTCATTCATGATTGCTGCCCCAGGAACTTTGAAGATGTTTGGGGTTTTGCAAGCCAACTAAAAGCACTGTTCTTCAAATAAACATACATCCTTAAGTACCAGCATGCTTATATTTCTCTGACATATTGTGGACAAATTCTACCCTCTTAGTCCACCATTCTAAGTCCTATGCCACCTGTTGACTGTGTCTCCAATGTTGTATAATAATGATTTCATTGAACTAGGGCACCATGATGTATCAAATGTATCATTTCAGACCCTCTGAAAGTTGCAGTGTGGCCAATGTTGCTTTCAGTAGTTAAGACTGCTCATTCTTGCCTTTTCACTTTTGGATTTGGGGAGTACTAAACAGCTCAGTAATACACATTTGTGATTAGGCTCCCTATTTTACCTTGCCCAAGTAACTCATATCTGAGTCCTGCTTTATCTTGAACATTTTTGGGAAGTGTTTCTGTTGGAATGTTCTATTGGCATCTTATTGATAGATTCCAGGGAGACATATCTAGCTAGGTAGCAGACCTAAGGAGAAGCAATGTACTGGCAGGAGTAATAGAAATCCAGTGGCTCTGGGTGGCCTGGAGCATGGCTGTCATAATTCACCCTTGCTGAAATGGATGGAACTGGAAAACATTATGTTAAGTCACAAAAAGTAAAAAATCGTATGCTCTCCCTAATATGTAGGAGCTAGAGAGAAAATGGGTCATAAGAGGGACTCTAGATGAAGAAGGAGAAATCTTAGATGAGCAAAGAAGGTGACTTAATTGAAGGTGATGGTGGTGGTGGTGGGGAAAAAACCCTAATGCACATGAAGTACTTTCACAAGCATATCAAAGTCAATCACTAAACTGAACATGAGAAGGAGGGAGGCGGGGAAGGAATGGGCTGGAATTGGGGAAGGGTTAAATGAGAGATGTGTATCTGTATGTCTCTACCATGTACCTAACAAAGATGTATGATTACAATGCACCAATGAAAAAATAATAATTCACCCTTGCTATTGTGAGGACACACAATGTTCTCCTCCCAGGATGACACAGTCCACACTGTGATTATGGCTTGGAGAGCGTAGCATGAGACAGACTACACCCCTCCTTTCCACAGCATCCATTTCAAGCCATCCACAGGGGGCTTGGTTCAAAGTCTTAGGCAAAGTGAGGTCCTAACCAGAGGGAGTCTAGTGATAGAGCTGAAATTGTGTATAAACACATCAGGTGCTATACTTTGAGTGGCAGCATGACCAGGTTTGAGCTGTAGGTGAGATGAGGGAATTTATTTAAATATACCCCAAGAACATAAGAGTATCATGCACTCCATCACAAATAGTGAGGTTAGAAAGATAAATTACACATAGGCACTGCTTTTAAGCAACCCACTGCCCAGTGAAGAATATATAAAGAAATGCAGAAGTGCAAAACATTATGATGAAAGAAAACATAGGTCCTTTCACTATGACTGGCTAATCTCACTTAAGATGACAGAGGAGAAATCCCAGTAGAGCGATGGAAACGGTCTAAGGGAGGGTGGTGGCTAGGAAGGAGGAGTAATGACGAAAATACTTCCATTGGCATTGTGCACGTATGTGAAATTATCAATGTCAATCTCAATATTGTGTATGGGAAAGGGGAGGGAGTGGGGGAGGTGGGGGCTCACCGAGGGCTATGTGCATGGATGTCCCTGTTGTTCTGAACTGCATCATGATGTGAGACTACAATGCACCAATAAAAGTATATAAAAATTAAAAATAAAATGACATAAGAACGTCAAAGACGATGATGAACATTTATACATATAACATAAATATTTTAATGTAATGTAATATAGAGATATCCCTCTCTATTTCTAGAAAAAGAGAGATGAGATCACACAAGGAAGAGTAACTAACTTTGCATGCATAGCTTATGGAAAGGTTCAAAAAGGATGAGACATTTGAGCAATGCCTTAAGGATGAATAAAATTCACAAGGTAAATGATGAGGAGAAATGGAATTTCAGGCAGAAGACACAAAATCACTAGCCACATGTAAATATGAAAAAAAAATAATGGTGTGTTAGAAAACTAAGAACAGTTTTGTAGCTTGAGAAAATGGAATAGCATGTTTGTAGATGGTGAGTGAGATGAGAGAATTAAGAACAGTTTATCTCATGGAAGGCCTGTATCTCAAGCTAGTGGGTTTGACTTCATAGTGTTCCTGCAGAAAGCTAATGTCCATGAGAAATAATAGATATTCTGGAAAATATAAGAGTTTTGTAGAAAAATACATTTGAGAATCACTGCATATTGTACAGCCAACTCACCTGTCAAGATTCACAAGATTCGCAATGTATAAACAAATATGAGCCAGGCGTGGTGGTGCATGCTTGTAATCCCAGCATTTGGGAGGCTGAGATTGGAGGATCCAGGTTTGTGGACAGCCTCAGCTTCCTAGTGAGGCACTCCACAACTTAGTGAGACCATGTTTCAAAATAAAGAATAAAAAATAGGGCTGGGGGTATAGCTTGGAGGTAGACTGCCTCTGAGTTCAATCCCCGGTACTGCAACAAAACAAAAACAACAACATAAACAAATATGGTAGTAAAAAGAGTAAGCAAAGCAAATAATATTAATGTTCTCTCAGACATGCTTGAAAATTGACCCATCCCATGAAAGAGCAATTAACATCTTGGAGAACATATTTTGAAAAACTTGCTTAAGGCACACATATGGCACATCTATATCATAAAAAGGTAAGAGTTGGCTGAGTGGAGAAGGGACAGTAAGGGCTGGTGACCTGGGAAGAGGTGAGGAAGAGTGAGATAAATAAAGCAAAGAAGCCTGGAAAATGTAGGAATATTTGGAGAGTTCTTTAGTGTATGTGTTAGAACTTAACAATCAGCTGCAGTTGGGGGCTTATGCATGAAGAGCCATTCCTGAATCTAAAAATACTACAAATATGAAGATCTAACATATTTCCTGTGTCATTCTAAAACGACTTTCTGCCCTTCTTATGTGATACTACAAAGTCCCAGGAAGAAGATAAAATAATTTTCCAGCTACCTAGCACCTTTATTTTTAGAAGGAACATATTATCCTTGATAATCAGAGCTCTAGGGACAAAGTTGAACCAACTAATAAAGCGCGTGCATTCCAGGACAAATGGTAGTGTGTCCTTAGGGCCAGACGCCTAGGCCGCTATCCAAGGTGTTGAATCAATTTGTCTAGTTACTGCGTCTTTGCTTCTGTTGCCCTTCTGCCGCTGTGTCAAACTCAAGCTCTCTGACAGAGCAGTAGCCTTGTCCCAAACGGAGCAAGACATCATCTGATTAGCATGTTGGCTGCCTGCCCTTGCCGAGATTAGCTGACTCTGACTTTTGATCAAGAACAGCCTGATTTCTCATCTGGACTTCTGGCGGATCAGCCACAAGCTGCAAGCTCTGTGTGTCCACAGAGATTAAAAATATGCTGAAAGGTAAGTAAATATTTCTTCTAGGAATAATACTGACCATCCAAGGGAGCAGTGATTTGTTACTGTGAGTGGTTGCTGAGCCGGAGAAATTAATTCTCAAAGTTTCATTTCAGCAAATCCAGGTTTCATGATCCTGAAGTTTCACCTTTGCAAGTTGGTCACTGGCCTATACTGAGGTATAATGTACCTCCAAAAGGTACATTTTTCTGCCCCCAGGAAGTCTAAATCTAGTGGAGAATAAAACATTTATTTCCAAATGCTGCTTAGTGTCTTATATTTAGTAGAAAGTTAATTAAATGCATTAGTGACCCCGAGGAGAGAATTTTAGCATGGGCTGTGTGTAGGAAGGGAAAGTCCTGTGGAGAAAATGGGAGAATGACCTTGTCCTTGATGAGGTAAATTTCAGTAGACAGAGAGGAACGTGTTGTGCGTTGATGACAGGACCATGGGAATAGAAGTATCCCTGGTAAATGTGGGAGACAGTAAATTCCTAGTTCAGCCTTGAGCTCCCTATCCCTTCTGTGCATGGTCTACCTCATCCTCTCTACCCACGATCACATGTAACACCACCACTCTTGTGCCATTTCCCACACAATTTTATTATTTCTCTCATACAAAAGAAAGAAATATATTTTCAAATACATTGGCCTTTGGAAGAAAATACTTTGGTAGACTCCCTCAACTGCTTTTGACATTTTCTAAAGACATACTTCTTCATGGTGTAAAGGGGCTCTTAAAACTTCTGGTCTTCAAATCACAGCACTGACATCTTTAGCTCTTGGTTAGCTTAGGGATGGTTAATAAAATATAACTCCCAATTTGAAATAAATCCTGTCATGGTGAAAGCAAGGAGAATTTAAAAATGAACAGAAAGTGAAGGCAGAGAAGGGGAAGCACCCAGAAGTGTGAGGTTTGATGGGGGAAAATGGAAAGATTTAAAAAATAAGATTTAAGGTATATGCAAGAACTTTCCATCTGTGACACCAAATTCTGAGATGTAGCTAAAATACTACTTATCACAATTTCAAAGGGTATTCTGTGGAGGCTTTCTGCATGTAGAGTGTATTTTTCAGAATATACATTTCTGAACAGTTCTAGGGTTTCCAGACTTTTGTGTAAGAGAAACAGGCAAGGGAAAAGAAAGAGGAGAAGAAAGAGTGTGGAGACTTGATGTGGCCAGAGCAGAAAAGCTCTCTTCTATAGAGTTTGAGTTTTGAGCTGAAACAGGAGTGGCTATGATCCCTCTTTTATTTATTGTGTCAGGGTTACCATGTGGGTCACATTATTGGGGGTTCTAGACTAGCGTCCATCAGGATTTTGGTATTGGATAATGTATGTAATGAATATGAATAGTTTATGGTCATCAAAATTATTTAATATTACTTCAACAGTCACTGAAGTTATGATGGCCAATTATAATATAGATCCTTTAAACAGCAAATACCTAGAAACTCTATCCGCTCACTGATGAGCCAAAGGGTGAAAAGAGATGTGAATACATATTGCACCTATTCACCAGCTGAGATCCTTATCCCCAGCCTTTGGAGGAAACCCTGCATTGCAACCAAGTTTCATGCTGGTATGAAAAGTAGCCTGAAACAAACATCCTTCAGTTCCTTATTAACTGCATTTATCTTAACAATCACACATATACGCTTTACTCATTTTTTCATGTCTGTTGGCTCCCAACATTCATTTGATTGGGACACACACACACACACACACACCACACACATACACACACTTCAAAGGCCCTTTTCTTGCTTGCTCCTTTCAGCTTTTGCTCCTTGTCAACTTACAGAAAACATCCCATTCCTATTCATTTTCATTTGTGCTTTAAATTATCCTAAGGACTGTGCCTTTGTCTTCTCCACAGGCCACCATGGAAGGTGGATCTTGGAGTCTCTGACTCACTGTCACACACACTTAGGTACCAGGTGATCGGCTTCAGAAGTGCCAGGATTAAAAGTAATGTTGTGGGAAAGCTTCGTGTTGAAGAGTTAAAAGAATTGCTTTTGTGCGTAGATTGTCTGAAAAATTTACTTAAGAGAATAAAAGAGCATTAGGATTTCTTAGCATCCCTTGACAAGTAGGTCTCATGCATCTCTAGATAGTAATCATACCTCTGTTCATTTCCTGCCTTTTTTTTTATAATGAAGGATCCTTGTTGAAATGAATAAGAGACAAATGGCACCAGAAGTAGCATGTTTTGGAAATTTACATGTTGTATTTGAAGAAACCGAGGTGTACATAGAGGAAGGGCAGCTGGTGAGATTTACTTAGAGCAGGTTTAGCAAATATCCGTGTAGGCCAGTCATCCTGTGCGGATTGCCCGCTTAACCTTGAACATCATATAAAATAAAGGTGTATTTTTAAATATATGTGTGTACCAAGTTTTCATTTTCACTTCACACTCAAAACTTCTGTACAAAAAAGAGGCAAAGCAGACACAAACAAAAAAAAAAATTACAATGATTTCAGCAAACAACCTATGACAACTTTGAAATAGCTTGAGTGTGCAACAGCCTTTACAGGTGTAGTAGGGAAACTGGCTTCCAAAGTCTTGGGCTCTTGAAAGTAAAATTCCAATGTTAATTATTAACATCTAGGAAAATCTGTAGCTGTCTGGGATACGAGATTGAATGAAAAGTCTCTGAACTCTACTGTTGCACAACTGAATCCCAGGATTAGTAGGCATCATTTTTTTTTTTTTTGAGGAAAGATGAAATTATTTTTACTTCAATGTGATGACGTATCAAAAAATCCAAGTTTACCATGTCTTGATATAATGGTGAAGACTAAGGGCAAATATTGATGCAGCATGATTATTAACTAATAATTAAAAGACAATATCCATGGTCTTCTTTCTGGTCAATAATTAGTACTTTCAACCCTCATGGGTCAGCACACTTCAAAACATCCATTTCCACTTTTTTTTTGCTACTAATTCTTAGTGGCACATAAATGATTTCTGAGAATAGAGTTATAATGCCCAAATAGCAATGTATCTGATAAACATAATTGTCACCTTGTTGCTTGCCCCCAAAATAAATATCTGAGTCATGGAAAACACTGTTTATTTGAAAACTATGAGACATCAAATATGAAATAGAGTTAACATTGACATTGACACTGTTGCTAGCACTTTCCCCTAAACCACCCATGAGTCTTAGATACATGTGCATGCAGCACAAATGAACTGATTGTTCAAGGGCTCCTGATGCCTCGTGGACAGTCTGTAAAGAGAATTTGTCTCCCACAGCAGCTCTGGAGTGGACCGAAGGCCCATCCCCAGGTAGTGATCACAGACACGCAGCCTGTCCTCCTGATGGTCAGAGGCAACAATCCAGAGCCTGGACTTCTCAGAATCCATGTCCTGGTGAGTCTTGGCTTTGAAACGAGGTGGCCTGGCTACAATGGAGCAAGCCAGCAGCCCATACACGTTTGGTCCCATTTGATAGAAAGTCTAATTTAAAAATTATAAATGTGCTCAACTATTTATATATTTATATATAATTTGACAGATAATCCCTAACATTTTCTCATTTAGCCAGCTGAGAGGCAGCTGTGGTGTAGACACATGGCTTGGGTTCAAGTCCCTGGGTCTGTGCCTCAAGAGCCCAGTGGTGATTGAAAAGTCCTTTGTTCTCTTCCAAATGGAATCTCCTCAGCTGAGAAAAGAGGAAAACGGACCCAATGGTGATAAGCATTGAGCACCTCTTTGCTCCTAGGCTGGACAGACGTTGCCTAAGCAAAGCCTGCGGCTGCCAGACACACCATCTCCCAAGCTGAATAGTTAATGGCTTCGCTTACCCTGCATTGCCACATTTCCTGGCTTCCTCCAGGGTTTTAGAATTCCTAGGTTTGAAAAGCTCTCGAAGCTTTCTGTTCTGATGAGAGGACCTCTATCCAAGCAGCTGTGCTTGTGCAGCTTGAAACACTCCAAGGACAAGGACCCTTCCTCTCTCTGTTGACTGATGTTTGCACACAGACCAGGGACACTCTTTCCTGCCATTCGACTGTATTTCTTTGTTAGAACAAAACAAGTGTTTATCCACTTTTCTTGGAGAACCCATGGGAATGTCAGCTGAGCACTACAGTCCAGACAGCCATGGTAAATTTTATAGCTCATTTCTGATAATGTTGTAAATAATGCCAAATCCTGATGTACCCAGAACTGAACTCCAGGATTATTATTCACTAACTGTCTGGGCAACTCTCCTTCTTGCAGAACAGACAAATGATAATGTTATCCAGACTGAGGATTTCTTTACATCCCATAGTATGTACTCAGAGGCTGTATGGTGAAAAAGGAAGAGTGGAGTCAGGAGGGAAGCATCCTTGAATCTAGTTCCATCTGGGAGCCATCCTGTGTGGTTTATCCTCTGGGTCTTATTTTTCCATTGGAGGTCAGAATAGGTTTCTGAGGTTTAATTCTAACTACATTATGATCTATAGACAGAATGACTGCAGGCCTTGTAATATTGATAGTCATCAAGATAGGTGGGGTCATGCTTACTGGAATCTACTCATGAGCACAGAATGGCCAAATCAACCATTTTATTGGCTCCTAGCCTTACTGGTCTCTTGGAGATTGTCTGTTTCAATTGCCCACCTTAGAGATAAGGAAGGCAAGATACAGAAAGCAAAGCAAATTTCCCAGGATCACATTGTGAATCAATAGTAGGTCAAGGACTAAATCCAGGTCCTCGGACTAGAACTTCCACATTGCAACAAGCAAGTAGCAGTGGGAATGGGGAGGAGTTGCCTTTTAAACACCAAGGAACCAGAAAATGTGGGTGTTCTATCTCTAAATTCCCTTAGCTTTCCGGTAACTAACAAAGTGCCCTAGGCTTCTGTCCCTGCATGAATGGTCCACATAGATAGAAGGCAGGGCTCCCCTATCAGGAGAGACTATGAGCTCAGCACTCTGTAGTTGACTGAGAAGTCAACACGCTTACCTATGATCTCAATGCCAGAGCTCCATTCCCTATCCCTGTGAGAGGGTTGGTACAGAATGACTCCCTCTCTTTCTCATAAAGACAACCACCTTCCTCAGCACAGCTGCAAGAACCTATCTATCTGTTCCCATTGCTCTCTCACTATCTAATTAAAATACAGGCAATTTCCCTCTTGCAAAGGTAAAAGGGAATGCTAGAGGGTCAAAAAGCCAGACAGAAAGGGAATGGGCTGATTCACAAAACACGTGCAAACAGAAGAGCTGCACGTGTGGTTTGCAGGCTGAGGAAAGAGAGGGGGCGTGCTGAATTCAGAACACTTGGGTTTGATTCTCCACATGCATTTTTCTTTTCTTGGAGTCCTCTCTTCCCCTGTCAGGATAACGGTTGTGTTTCTTGTAGCTGAGCCGACACAGGAAATCAAATATTTTGTGTTTCTATAAACTATACTTCCCAGAGAGATAACACATCTAGAATTAAAACACTACCACAAACTATTAGGAATGGCTGATTGTTACAGGTGTCATTAAAGGACTCCAGTAGCAAAGATTGGAATCTCCAAATTTGGCCTTTGGAGAAGGGGGTATCATTTCGGACATCAAAGGTAAGGCTCTCGAGTCAATTTATGCTCTGCTGGGTTGAGTCAGTCAGGATACAAATTAAGGTCCATATATTTCAGTGACAAGAAGGAAACGGTTATGTAAATACACAAGTATTAACATCGATCTGTATTAAATTATGTAAACATATACATCTTCTGAGGTCAGCACATAGATCCTCTTCTCGGGGCCTGGGGCCGAGCTCTACTGAAGCATTGCTCGAATCTGTTTGGAAGTCGACTCATCATTCAAGTGCTTTGTAGTGAACCTGAACGGAGAGAGAGTGGTGGAGATCAGCATGAAAATCCAGTGCTCTAGGAAAGCTGTCATGACCCACCGGCCCGCTTTACCTTGGGAAACACACGTGGCATTTACAAATCAAACACAAAGGCTTGCTTCATTACACAAAGGGCTACAGGTCTGGGCTCCCTCTCTTCTCCGACAGGCTTAATATTTGATTCTTCCTTCCCAAGGAATTTTGTATGAAGGTTATTAAACCAAACAGATTTTGGGGGAGGGAGCCTAATCAAATAGTTACACAGAGGAGATGCACTTAACCTCATTTTTTCGGGGAGACACACTGCAGGACTGCATGTAGAATCTTGACCATTGAGGCTATCCTTCATGAGTCTTGAATTTTAAAATATGGATTTCCCCGAACCTAAAACACTTACGACTCTCTATTATGGCCATGCGTGTCCTCACTGCCACCACAATGGGGTACAAATGCAGGTGAACAAACAAACAAAAAATATTATTTTAAGAATTGTGCAATCTGCCACCTCCCGTTAATCTGATGCAGAAATTGTTTGTGCAAACAAAGGTAAAAAAAATTAACATGCAATAAAATCTGGAACATGTCCTGGACACGGCATGGAAGTTTCCATTTAGTTACAATAACTCTGCTGGTGAGGTAACAGCCTTAGTTTTCTAGATGAGAAAACTGAGATTCAGAGAAGTTGAGTGAGTCCCTCTAGACCACAAGGTTCAGGATCCTGATCCGGGAAGAATGTGTGTCGAACCTAGGTTTGGAAGCCTGTGCTCATTTCACTTGTTGACCTGTCTCCAGCAGATACAGTTCCAACACTCAAATGGTTCCCACAGCCCACGATGGTGCCCTGCTTTTAAGGAAGTTCTACTTAACTGAACGAAACTGGAAAGATCAGGGAATTCAGATGTTAAGGTCTTTTTACTGCGAATAGAAAACCAATCTGGTGTGAAATGGGCACCAATAGGGAAAACCTGCTACTCATAGAATTTGGAAGGCCCTTATCCTAATCCTACATGGATTCTGAAGGGTGATGACTTAGCAAATCAGAAAAACACCATCGACCTCAACGTCTAGGTTGTTCATGTGTGTCTCAGTTTCTTTATTTGCTACATGGGGAGAAGAGATCCGCCTGATGTCTCTGGGTTGTGCTGATTAAATGAAGCAATGTGATTCGAAGTGGAATATTAGACACGAGTGTTGTACATGGGTAGAACATAGGTAGAAGAGCATTAAACCATTCTACTCAGACTTACTGGACACCTACTGCATGTACAACGTGGAGTAGAATTGATGGAAATTAAAGAGTGAGACAGCAGGGCTCATAAGTTTTCCTGATTGCAATCCAGTATTGGGATGCTTTACACACTAGTATGATTTAACTAATTCCTGTAGAGGCATCACAGCTAAAAAAAAAAAAAAATGAGAATCCCTTTTCTGAAGTAGGTTAAACACATGCATCCTTGGGGAGAGAGGAGGTAAGCGCTTGGACATTACTTGCTAGCCATGAGGAGTTGGAACAAGCCACAGCTGGTCAAATACTTAGGCATACAGTATGCCTCTCAATTCTGGCAACTGCACTTGTAACCACCAGGGGAGCTTTAAGGACCAGCAGGCAAACAAAAATGAACAAATAAACACAAAACAGATGCCAGAGTTCCTGGCCCAGAGATTTGACTCCTGTGATCTTGGCCAGAGCGTAAGCATCAGTGTTTCTAGAAACTACACACATCGTCCTCATGTGCAGCTGGGTTTGGGAACCACCGGTGAAGCAGGAAGTGAGACCCAGCAGCCTCTCCTTCTGAGGAACCCTATTAATCACAATGCAGCATGACCAAGATTCAGGCCTGTGACCTGTGGCCTCACCCAGGTCCGGGTTTAGGTCTTAGCAAGACCGTGTGCTGTGTGAGGCTTAGCAAGCTATTTGACTTCTCTGAATCTCAATTTTTCCCTTCTGTAGAAAGGGAAGGATAAAATGGTGCTGACCTCAAGAGGTTGTTGGGAAAGATTGAATATGTTAAAATATGCAAAGGGTTAAATGAGAAATGTGTGCATGTATGCCTTTACCAGCTTGTACCTAACCCAAATGTATGATTACAATGCACCAATGAAAAAATAAAAAATAAATAAAAATTTAAAAAAACATGCAAAGATTTAAGACTGGTGCTCTGGCCCTGGATCCCAGCAGCACCCACATTTGTAACAGATCTGAGAGGGAAGTTGTCTCTTGTCAGGACCCAGCACTGGCTCACCTGAGGGCATTCAGCAGCCCCTCCACACTGTCCGGGGCCTGTTCCTTCAACACCTTTATGCAGCCTTTCATCTGGTAGGAGAAAGCACAATGTATGTTGATATCCTAGTAATTCTGTCCATTCTAATATCTATCTATAATAATATTACATTATTTTCTCCCATAGAAATATAATGCAGAAAAAGATTGTCAGGCTGTCTTACTCTCTAGGGCTGGGGAGCTACTCCTCTGGGCTTCTAGACAGTTCTATATGGGGGACAAACACTCGAGTGATTTTCTTGCCTTGTGTTCAGAGCAGATGCAAATATACAAGCTCTCTACTTGGTATTTAGTTGAGATTTGCTAAATGTTTTGCAAACTCAGTTTTGTGCTTCTTTCTGCCCAGAATGCTCTTTCCTCCAGCTGTTTGACTGGCAAATCCTTAACACTTCTGATAGTTTTCAGCTGAAGTCCACCAACCCCAGAAATCCTCTTCTGACAACTAAATATATATGTAGATAACATTATATTAATATCCCATAGTTTTCTTTTCCTTCCTCCCCTTGTCCTCCCTCCTTTCCTTCTTCCCTCCTTCCCTCCCTTCCTCCCTTCCTTCCTTCCTTCCTTCATCTTCCCTTCCTCTCTCTCTCCCACCCTTTCTGCAAAGCAAGAATCTTCAAAGAAGACAACCATTCATTTTAAACTCATAAGTTAATGTACTCTATGTATTGTATTTGGTTATACTAAAGACTTCTTTTATAAGAGATCACTTATAAACATTTTCTGTGGGAACACTTCTGGTATATTAATTTTTTTTTTACCATAAAGGACTGATATATCCTATAAATTGCTGGAAGCAAACAGGAAACAGGGTTGAGAATCATTTGAGTGATCATATATAGGCTCATCAAGAAAGAGTCTCATGGTCAGTTAGAGATGCTTGCCATGGGTATGGGACTGGGAGAGCCAATAAGCACGCCAGGTGTGTGCCACTCTGGGCCTGAGAGATTCTCTCTTCACTTAGAGCTCATGGTCTAGTGGAAGAGAGAAAGAGCCAGCTGATTCTCATGATGCAATAAGTGTTCTTGGGAAACATCCAAGGGGCAGTGAGAACACAGAGGAAGACAGAGATGGAAGAGCAGTGGACACCTGAGGAATTTCTGGTTCTGTTTCAGGATGCTTCAAGCCATGGGTGTGAACGATAAGATGCTCTTGGGCCAGATCCGGGGTGGGTAACAAAAGCACCCTAGGAACTTGTAGAAAATACAGGTGTTAGCCATTTTGGAAATGTAGTTAATATGGAAAGAGACCAGAAAGAAGCAGAAATAGGAATTGGAGCAGCAGTGAGAGCCCCTAAGGTCATGAATAGTTATGGACCTGGAGAACAGAGGGAGACAGAAGGATCAACACGACTGATAGCATGTGAAGGTGAAGAAGAAGGAAAAAGACAATCCCTGGGGTCCTCAGGATGACAGTCCTAAGTTCCCGATTAGATTCTACATAGGGGAGACATATGAGACAGGAACTCAGGAGGGAGAACAGGATGAGAGGAAACCTTTGGTTTTGGGGTGGCCATGTTTCAGACATCTGCAGGAAGTGGAATCTGGATTGATGGGTGGAATCTGGCCTGGGGAAGAGGATTAAGGTGTGATTTCTTATGGGGTCATTTCATAATATTATAAGGAATTCATTTGAGAACACCATTTCATTCCCACCCACCTTTCCTGGCACCCGAGACTGGGATCTATTCTCTAAATTGTTTGTCCATTTGGTGATTTTGCTCTCATGTTCTCTCTTCCTGAAGCACTCTTCCTTTACTCTGTCCACTGGGAAAATCCTAAATCTTCTTCAAGGACCACCTCAAATATCATCCTGTCTCTGCCTCTAAGCAGAACTGATTTCTCCTTCACCTGGGTTTCCAAATATCTCTGCATGTCCATTCTGCAAACACTTTGTGCGTGCATACATGCTACCTCTTTCAAGGCTTCACAAATAAACACTTATTTCTTCACAGTTGATGCTGATTCTCTAAGGACCTATAAATCCAGTGCCCATAACTGCTGACTTGGAAGCACACCGGTGTCGGACCTTTGATGTCATCAAAGAAGATGACCCATCTCAAATATGTGCTGTACTTGGTAAACCTAAAACTTTCTTAGAGACATATGCAAAGTTCAATATGAACACACCTTTCTTAACCTGCGCAAACAAAAGATTTCATCAAGACAAAATATGAAGATTAACATTATATGCTGCTGACAACTTCAACAGAAAGATTCAGCAGATGACTTGCAAATTGCAAAACCCAAGCTTATAAAAGGTTGAGGTACAAGGCATAATTGTACTCGGTGTATGTTTAATTGTTGACTCCGTGACAAGTTTACAAATGGCTATGGCAAATGAGAATGTCTTATGAGTACCAGGTAATGAACTCAATCCACAGTCTAATGATATTTATAGTTACTCACAGAGTTATTTATGCTCAATCTGTATTATGAAAATTCAAAAACCTCACAAAAATGTAGTCAATATATTTATTGGTATGAAAATGCTCATAATATACTGTTATGCAAATGAAATAAAGTAGCATATATAGCAGGGTCCTAATTTGCCAAGTGGCACACAGATAAAAAGAAGGGACATATATACATAAACATATTAGCAGTGGTCATCTGCCTGTGGTGAGATTATCAAATACATAGAATTTTTTATACTGTAGTTCACTACATTTCATTTTTTTATGTAATAGGTATTTGCTTTCTTGGCAAATTGACATAACATATCTAGATGCAGTTATAATAAAAACATCATGAAAGACCATGCCTAGCTATGCTAGGAACCCAGAACCTCCAAGTGAGGGATCCAAGTTGCATTTTTCATTGATGAATTTCCTTGCATTTCTCAGACTCGGAGCCCCTCTGGGCAGCAGACTTTCTCTTGACAATGTTAATGTATTAAAGATGTTGCTCTGTGCGGATGGAGCTAACACAGAGCATACTACCCAGACTGAGCCCTGTCAGAATAAGTTAGGACCAGGAGGTTCCATTCTGCATGAGTGCTGTGTGCATGCATGCCAACCTCACTATGAACTGCATGATGAGGTGAGACTATAATGCACCAATAAAAGTACTTAAAAAAAGGCTTTAATGTGTGGGATACACTATTGGATTATGGGCTAAGAAGAAGTGTGCTTTGTCCTACAATCAACAGAAAACCAGTGCACACTCATATCATATGTTTTCTAATGATCATTCATTCATTCATTCTTCATTCACTCAGCAGAAACTCTTCAGAGCACCTATTGAGTACTTGGCACTATATGACAGATACTGCGCTAGGCAGTAAGAACAGACATTAGGTATACAATGGATCCTGTTCTTCTCAAAAACCTTGGAGTGTGAGAGTCAGAAAATACAAGCTGGTGTGTGCTCAGAGGGCCAGAAGGGAAGGAGAACTCTACCTATGCAGAGCACAGAAAATGTGCTCCCAGATGAGATGAACTGACATTTGAAGAGTTCCTAAAAGAAACTGACCCATCAGAGAGAAAGGAGGAGAAAGGGTCCTCTGGGCAGATGAAAGGGCTCGTGCATATTCAAACGACTGAAAAGACAGAAAAATCGAGTGGGACAACTGGTAGGAGAGGAGGCTGGAAGGTCATGTGGCATTGGTAATCTAGTATCTTCCAACTCTTTTCACATCAAGACACATATAAGATAGAAAAACTATATGTTGGTGCATTGGTAAGGAATACTGTGAAGCTTGTGGCTAAGGGACTTATCATCCACCAAAGGTCAGGGGACCAGCATCTCAGCATCCTTGCTATGCTTTGGAGAATGGAAATTTCATCATAAGCATGTGAAAAAGAGCAGACTTCTTGCTCTGAGGAGCTCAGCCACAAGGGGGGATTGCAACTGCAGAGGTCGCTCCCCTGGGGGATGAAGCCAGAGAGAGTAAAAGCAGCAATCTGCTTGGTGACACTTATGGGCTTTTATTCGGAAAGGGCATCACACAACTCTCCTTACATCGATTTTGGACGTCTTGCAGAAGGCTCCCACGGGGTGGACGTGGTCATAGAGGATAATGACCCCCACCATCACCCTCATGCAGAACATCAGTGTTTCTTCGCTCGTGAACCTGCTCCTGTACTCCCTGCAAGATAGAAAGACAGAAGCCACGGCAGCACGTCACTTCCTTGTCAGGGCACGTGTATTTCGGGCTCCACGACTGGCCACTTATCTAAGCCTCACTGGTGAACAATCCCAGGCTTGCAACAACTGGGTTAATATGCTCCTGAAGAGACCCACAACGATAATTCTCCTTGCATCCATCCAACCAGCAATTCAGTGCGAAAATAAGGTAAATTAGAGGGCAGTAAATTCCCTTCTCTTCTGCCCTTCAGCGGCCAGCTTGTCAGGTGCATCACTCCCCACCCATCCATCTTGCATATTTTATAGCAGGTCCCTCTGGCTGTCCAAGATTATAGAGAATGATGGCTTCATTACAGAGCAAGAGAATCAGGCTCATTTCTATAGGGCAGCTCGCGTGTCCCCCATCAGAGTAACTTCCTTTGTTAAGACACAGGCTGCAGATTGAATCAGACTGGCAAAGATACCTCAAAGAAATTGCATACCATTCATTGAGCCAAGAGTATTTGCGGAATTTGAATTTTGTTCCCTTATCTTGATGAGGTCCCTGATGACTCAGATAACTCAGGCCAATTTTAGAGACTTTCTGAGCATCTATTTCATTATGAATTGGCCCCACAATGAGGAGGCTTACTCTTTCTGTCTTCGATAAATTTTAACTTTGATATAAGTGAAATCTATGAAATGATTGCCCTCTTCCATTTGAACAGAGAATTACATTTTTTAAGGCACTCTTCACACCTTTGGACTTCTCAGTCTGTTAAGTAAATGATATTATAGGGCTTCATTAGACAAAGAAACCTAGGAAGGCCAAAGGAGATCAGGTCACTCATGCATAGGCACATTAGGAGGTACAGACTTAAGGGTACTCCAGAATTCTAGATTTCTCCATAATTATGCTGCTTCATCCCAAATAGTCACAACCATTGTGTGTGTGTGTGTGTGTGTGTGTGTGTGTGTGTGTGTGTGTTACTGGAGATTGAAACCAGAGGCATTCTATCTCTGAGCTACACCCCTAGCCCTTTTTTTACTTTATACTGTGAAACAGAATCTCACTAAGTTGCTGAGGCTGGCCTCGAACCTGCGATCCTCCTGTCTCAGCCTCCTAAATACTGGGATTACAAGTGTGTGCCACCATGCCCACACCCGGCAACCACAAACATTTTTAAACCTAGCATCTAGTAACTAGTTTAGGTACAAAGAACCTGCAGGGGGATGGCATGGGGAGAGATCCATTATCACTGTTGCAACAGTCTTATCACTTCTACTCTTCCTTCCAAATATCTCCGGTCTTCTCCACAATATGTTTACAATACTATGCATCCATCTAACCCACCCCTCCATTTGGTCCTTACATATTTTCTACAGCATCTTTGAGTGTTGGTTCTGCCATGTAAGAAGCTGCCTTTGGGAAGTCACTCAAGCAATTTGGGCCTCAGCTTCTTTGTCTATAAGATGGACATAATGATACCTGCCACCTAGAGTTCTTTATGAAATCTAAATCGCGTTCACGTAAACACGGTGATCATCACCACCATCACCACCACCACCACCATCAGCAGCACCATCACCATCAACCACCACCACCACCACCATCACCATCATCATCACAACCTGGGTAACTCTCAGCCATGAGTAGATCTCTGATCGCACTTACGGAGTTTCCAGCATGACTTTGCAGACACTTGTCATGGTACTGAGGCAGTCTGTGGTGTTCTCTATTGGCAGGGTTTTGTTCTAAATGGAAGACACAAATAGATATTAGCTCTGCTAGCAGCTTTTATGCACAATTGAGAAAAGAGACCAAAACACCTTGTTGCTCAACTTCACTCACTTCAGAGACAAAGTGCATCGTGGCATTGCTAAGCGTTTTCAGCATTGGTGTGGCTTCAGCATAGAAGAGGGACATTCGATTGGCCATCTCATTATTCACTTCATTCTCAATGTCTAGCTGATGAAAATAAGAAGAGAAGATGCAGTTATTAAGATAAAAGTCAAAACCCTCCAAATACTCTCTTCTGGGAATTGGGTTATAGACAAAGACCCTGTCCTCTCTGTGCCTTGCTTGTGCAGAAAGCACAAGAGTTGCAGAAAAGGGTGGGAATGTGGACCAGGGGAGCCCAGGGACTCACGTGCATGTTGTTGATGCGGTTGCGGCTGATGGTTCTTCTGTAGTAACTAAAGTCATTCTGAATAGCTGGGTTCCTCATCTGAAATTCAGAAGACAGGAAAAGAAGGTCACCTCTCAGCATCAGGAAGGGCCAAGCCTTACAGCCCAGACACCAGATTCTGTAAATATGCGCCAGGACGCCTCTTTGTTATTCAAGAGTCAAAGAACTTCTGGTTAACATAAGGACCCAGAACCTCATTATTCTAAAATATGCCCTGTTTGTACTGTGGGCTACATTTCGGGGAAAGTATATTTGTTCTCAATAAGGAACAGACACTTGAAAAGGTTTTTCTCTTATTGCATTTGGCAGATTTCGAATTTCCATATATAAATCATCATCTTAAATTACTTTTACCACATGGAATGAAAATATTCTCCGCAGTAGATATCTCTCTGGGGAAGGAGTTATGCTACTCTACCCTCACCCCCCAGGGCCAGCAGAAGAGCTTCAAGCAGCAGGTACTCAGTACAAGTTGGAGCCACTAACCTTCAGCTCATCAAATCGAAGGGTAAAATGCAAAATTTCTGCAAACTCCTTTGCCAGGGCCTGCTCCCGTTCCAGGTGCTGGGTAGGTGTGTAAGGTGGACAAGTCAGAGATTCCAATAAACTCTGAAGAGCTTTTTCTGAAAGTCAAAGGGATACATATATTTATTTCAGGCGGCATCCAGAGATCCTTCAAAAGTCACAATTTTCAACCCCAGCTGAGAGTCTCAGTGACAACCCGTGCGGATCTTTCCCCTCCATGTGCTTCCTCATCATGGTGTGAAATGAGATGCATGTGGATGAGGAAGAGAGGAGCTCCCCACGCCCGAGCAGGCTGCCTCCACTGCAGAAGTCACTGTGGCCACAGAGTTGTGCAAATGTCTCTCTAAGCTCAGCTCACATATTCACTCGTCCCAATTCCTGACACTGCTAGAAGATCACAAATAAGTGTTTTTGCATCATGTACCTGAGAGCCCCATGACACTGGGCGAGATGTGGCAGCAGCTCTGAACACACAGATTAGATTCCCCGCTCAGACAGAGTCCTGGGCCTAGTCTAGCTTTTCTGTGCATCTACGCTCTAATCCAATCCTAGAATTTTTTTTTCTACAACCCCATTGCTAGATTTACCTCCATTACTATTCTTACAAGAATCTCATTCCTCCTACTTCCTTATTCCCAACCTTTTCCTATGGTTCTTTACTTCAACATATTTTTTAACAGCATAAAGTCATTTAATTGCTCCTCCATAGCAGGGGTTGATAAGCTATGGCCCGTAGGCTGAATCTGGTCCATGGCTTGTTTTTGTAAGCAAACTTTTATTAAAAGATAGATATGCTCATTTCTGCCTGTATCGACTAAGGATACTTCGGTGCTTCGAGGGCAGAATTTGAGTAATTGCAGAAAAGACAGGGCATCCCACAAGACTTAAATGTTTACTATCTGGCACTTAACAGTTTGATAACATTGTCTGTATATAGTCCCTTTGTGCCTTTTACAGCATCTTTACAAGGGATGCCTCTAGCCTTTCTTAAATGTTTCCATTTATGGGAGTACACTGTTTTTGGAGGCAGCCAGTTGTATCATGGTCTGCTCTAAATGACGGATTTCTGCTGAGCCGAAACTGGATTCCTTGTGATTTCAGTTCATTTGGTTTTGACATACACTTTAGGAAACAGAGATTTGAATTCTTTATGAAACTGGTTTGGGTCATTCAACTACTCCCTTGGCCTCAACTTCTAGTCCTCTTAACATTAGGGCCATTATTTCCCCAGAGTATTTCAATTTATTTTCCTCTTAAAATATGGCATTTATTTTTTTTTTCCTCTTAAAATGTGGCATTTATTTTATGGCACAAGTTGAGTAGAACATGCCTACTGAATTTTTCATTCTACATATGCTATATTAACGGGTGAAACCTCATATGGATTTACTCTTGGGAATAATGATTATAGCATATTGTTGGTTACAGTGAGTCTACTGCCAATCAGTCTTGGCTTTACTCTTGCTTCTATAGAGACATCCTGTGCCAGTACAGTTTTTATTGTTGTTGTTTTAAAAGCTTGGGGAAATAATTATATGTCCATTTTATTTTATTTTATTTTATTAAATTTATCACATGACTCCAGCCAGCCAAGTTCTTTTTGGGTTAGCAGATAACCTGCATTTTCCAGCTTCACAGTTATTCAGAAATGAGATCAGCCTCCAGGAAACTATGAAGAGCTGAACATAGATAAACACAGAGGGATTTCTACTTTCAACGTGCCAGTGGAGACACAACGTACCAGTAACTTTAGGGGAAGAAGCTCTGTCATACATTGAAATAAATGACCAGAGCCATTGTTCATGAATGTCCTCCTAAGACACAGTGGATGCTCGTGGGACATTTTCCAACCTGCCAAGCTAGTCCTGCTCCCTTTTCAAATGGCAAAAGGGATCTTCACACATAGGGCATGAAAACTGTAAACACACACTCACCTAGCCGTATGGAAAACTCATAAAATCTCTTTAGCCTCACGACCAGAGGACATACTGCATTCCAAGCTTTTTCTTGAAGCTGAATGTCGTTGGGATTTTGAATTGCCTACAAAAACATGGTAGAGTTGTTTGAATGAAAGTCATAAGCACCATATATCACAATGCACTAAGATGGAGAAAGGATTTTAGTTAAAAAAAAAATGTAGTCCCCGCTGTACTTTGTCAGTGGGTACCACTTAGGTTGACAATGATTCACTGGACTGTCACCAAGATGCTCAAGCTGAAACTTTAGCATCTGAACACAAAACACCTGATTCTACAGGTAGATCTTTTATCATCTTACATGGTTCTCTTATCTTGAATACAGAAAAGCACATCTGAGATGTAAGAACTCTGCCCTCTTCATTACTGTTAGTTCTTCTAGAGGCAGTGCTCCTTATAAAGTACAAATTTTGTAGATATTTTTCTTTCCCTATAATAAGTGTTATATCCCTGGTAATCTGTAATTTCACCTATATTGTCTAAATTAAATGGAGGATCTTAAGTAGGAAAACCACAATAAACTGTTGCTTTTTGAGCAACACTAAAGTGTCTAGGTTTCAATAGCTTGAGGGTTACAATGATGGTGGTGTTATTTTCAGCAAGATGGTGATTTTACCACAGTAGACATAGTATACGTATATGTATATGTGCATGTGTGTTGATATGTCTAAAAAACTTGTGCTTTCCATAAATCTAATGAGGTGACATGCACATCTGCAGTAGCAACTACACTGGAGGCTGAGGCAGAAATAATGCTTGAGGCCAGGAGTTTGAACCCAGACTGGGCAACACAGCAAGACCCTATCTAAAAGACAACAAAACAAAGACTAAAAACAACAAAAATACCTAATGTTTTCCACTAAAAGTTTCTTGCCTTAAAAGCATTGTGTAGTTTGAAAAGTCAAACTGATGATTTTTTTTTTCTGCTTTGGCTATTGTTTTGTTTTTCATTTAAGAAAAAAAATCTCTTAAGATACAGAAGATGACCTAGCCATAGTCTGCTTCAAGCATAGTGGCTTATGGCCAGCAGGTGTGACATAGTGGAACCTGACAAAGTCCTTACAAAATGCCATGTCATACCAGACCTCGTGACTCACAATTCAATCGCTTTGCATAGGCTTTATATTTCCCTTAAATTTACTAACACGATTGCTTAAATGTGAGTCCCGAAATATCAAATGTAGGTTTGGAAGGAAAATGGCTAATATTTTACATGGTCCACAGCCTGTTTGCACCTATTAATGTACTCGAATAAAAGGGGCCATTCATACATTTTCTTAAAGACACATTGCACTCCTTGTTCTTCTGAGTACTCTAAAAAATCCTAGAGCTATTGCTTTGTGTGTGTGTGTGTGTGTGTGTGTGTGTGTGTGTAGGGGGAGTTTCCTTTTCCTCCCAGGGTGTTGTTGTCAGTTCAACATCATGGCATACGTCTCGGATCTCGGGCCCCGCGCCTTTGTAGGCCTGCAGATCTGTAAGGATGCTCTCGGAATCCTGGAGGACGGCGCTGATCTGGTTCCATATTTCTCTCTCTCCTTCTGTGGGCTGGGCATCTATGCAGCAGGGAAACCAAGAGACACAGAGGCTGGTGTTTACAAACAGCTGTGAAAGAGGACCAGCGGTCAGTTTTACCTGCTAGACACTTCTAAGTAGTTCCTGCAGCCCTGGCAGTTACTCTTCAACATAGTCAGTTATTAGGAAGGGAAAACCAACACAGCTTCTGCCCATGACTCAGTTCAAAACACTCAACGATCTTTCTGCACACATTAAAACTAAACTAGCATGTTGAATTCACTCTGGATTCTCATTTGTATATTTAACTGTGTAGAATATATAGCTGCTTTGTAAACTGGGTGATAGAAGGAGTTGTCTTTTAGAGTCAACCTTTTTATTGTTTTTATGTTAAAAACTATTATTTTATTGTGGAAAAATACACATGAAAATTACCATCTTAGCCATGTTAAAGTGTAGAGTTCAGCGGTATTAATAGTATTATGCAACCCTTGCCAGCATCCAGCTACACAGCTCTTTTCATCTTGTAAAACACAAACACTCTATTGGGTCCTTCTCTTTTTTAAAATTATTATTGGTGCATTGTAATAATACATCTTTGTTAGGTACAAGCTGGTAAAGGCATACATGCACACATCTCTCATTTAACCCTTCCTCAATTCCTGCCCCATTCCTTCCCCCTCTTTCCTTCTCAAGTTCAGTTTAGTGATTGACTTTGATATGTTTGTGAAAGTACATCTTGTGCATTAGGGTGTTTCCCACCCCACCCCCAATCCCCTTCAGTTAAGTCACCTTCTTTGCTCATCTAAGGTTTCTCCTTCTTCATCTAGAGTCCTTCTTATGACCCACTTTCTCCCTAGCTTCCACATATTAGGGAGAACATATAATTTTTTACTTTTTGTGACTGACTAATCTCACTTAACATAACGTTTTCCAGTTCCATCGATTTACCTGCAAATGACATGATTCTGTTCTTCTTTATGGCTGAGTAAAATTCCATTGTGTACATATCCCATAATTAGAAGAGGCTACTGAATATTTCTGCTATCACTGAAAATCTATTGATCTGAGTATAGATGGAAAAAGCAGTCTCCTTCACATTTACATATAAAATAAGCTTAAAATCGGGTAATTAACCCTCAGGGCCACATGAGTGGCATATTCTGGAACACACTGACATGTAGGCAGAATTAAGACGTTCCAATTGAACAGGCAAACGTACCCAAAAAGGTTTGGCAAAGACACGCAGGGAACTCATTTTAAAGACACCTGTCCTGTTTATCATTGGTTTTGATTGTGACTGTCATCCACAGAAATAAGTGACACATTCAAGTTTCTACAAATGCAGGCTGTATTTTACCAGGCACAAAGCACTCACTCCCTGAGATCTTCAGAGTCCCCATCTTACGGCATCCCTGGGGCTCATACAGGTTCTTGTACTTGTATTATAGGAGCATTGCATGGGGGCTATGGGTTAAAAGCTGTAAAATAGGCTAGTTGCTTGGACTGGTGGAAGGATTAGTCTCTCCATGTAAAACAAGACATTGCTAAGGGACAGAGGAGACAGAGGCCATATCATAAACTCCATCTTCAAATACCCAAATCCTAAGACACTGGATTCTCTCAGCAGGTCTCAGTAATGGAAGGATGAGGATAGAGCTATACCTTGTCTCACCCTCTCCAAATCCAAATCTCAATTTTCACTAATCTTTGAAGGAGGACGAAGAGCTGATCCTGCAAGAGGGTGTGTGTTGCTAGCTACTAGTGTTACTCTGGGGGTGTAAGAGATGAAATCCACAAAGCCAGCGCTGGCTTCCTTGATGCTGGGTGAGTCTGAGCAGGGGAGGAGGGCTGATGGCTGGGGTGGCTGCTCCTGCTCCAGTCACCAGCTGTCACACTGACAGGTTCCAAGCCAGACCCTGAAGAGTGATGCCCACAGTGAAGCTTAGACTACTCGCCTCACTAGATCCTGCCTACGACCTAAGCAATTGGTACAGTTTCCTGGGAAATGAAGGGTCACCTTCACCGGTGTATGGCAATTCACTTTAAGGAAAGACAATCATAGACCCTTACAGGGTATCCAGACATTGTGCAAACTATACTTAATAGAAATGATTCTATTTCTAGAAACAAGAGAATTTCTACTAGGGAATAAGGAGGTTGCAAAGTTGATGCACGTCAGGGTTCAGAGAAGGAAACGATGAGTGTGGCTGGGGAGGTGGGACGGGGGCTGGAGCAGGGGTGACGGAAGGAAGCATGTCGCTAAGAGGGCGCGATGTGGAGAGAAGTCTGGTGGATGGACTAAATAAACATGGGCCAGGAAGAGGAAAGAGGCATGTTAGCATAGAAAACAGAGCCTAGCCCAGGACGCAGAATGGGAAAAAGAAATGTATTACGTCTTTAACCTTTCCTTTGTTTCCCACAAACATAAGGTGTCCTCAGGTATGATGTCACCCACAATATGGATCACTTTGTGTTTTATCTTTCTTGCTTCCCTCAACTCTTTTTGAAGTTGTATGGATTGTCTTAAACAGAAACTTAAAAAACCCACAAGCTAAGAAACCTGTAACTGTAGAAAGCATTTCAGTGGAATAAATGCCAGGGAAATTCCATCCGCTTCCCAGTAGGAAGAGTGTCAGGGAAGAAAACACAAGAAAAAAGCACAAAGAGCCTAGGAAACAAGCCAGGTGTGGTGCTGCATGCCTGTAATTCCAGTACTTGGGAGGCTGAGATCCTGGATTGCAGGTTCAAGGCCAGCCTCAGTAACTTAGCAAGATCTTGTTTCAAAGTAAAAAATAAAAAAGGCTGGGGTGTAGCTTTAGCTTGGAGGTTGGATGTCCCTGGGTTCAATCCCTTGTACCACACACCCACATTTCTCTCTCTCTCTCTCTCTCTCTCTCTCTCTCTCACACACACACACACACACACACACACACACACACACAGCGCCTAGAAAACAAATAAAAATCAGACACCTTTTCTTTTTGGATGAATGTATCAAAAAAAATCACAAGTTAAAAGTTAAATGAAGACAACTTCCTAAAGAGATATTTGGGGAAGAGGAAGAACAAAATAGAATCTGTGAGCAAGACTCTGAGGGTTCAGACTACTGAATGTAATTATAAAATAGTCTGGGAGAGAAGGTGGCACTCGGAGGGCAGGAAAGGAAGCCTTGTAATCTTAGCAAGTCACCACTCAAAAAGTAGAAGAGCAGAGCTGGCAAAACCAAAAGAAGAAGGAGGAGGAAGAAGGAAGAAGTCCAAACCCCAAAAACCTACCCTGTCGTTGGTTACTTAATCATAAAAAGAGAAATATTTTGCATCAGTTTTTTGTTTTGTTTTGTTTTAAATAGGGACAAATACATTTTCCAACAAGGTAGCCTCAAAGTGGTGTTGGGGCCAGAGACAGGTCAGCTCCTCTTTCCATTACAGGTGAAGTGATACTTTGTGATCATCAAGGACACTTAAGAGACCACCAAGAGTTGAATGAGTAGCTTGGGGGATGGTGTCATTTCTGACACAGAGGAGGTGGACCTGGGGGGCTTCGGTGAGCACCTTCTGCAGACAGCAATGCCTCCTGGCAGCCAGGAGTCTGTGAAACAAGACCCTCAGTCCCCAGCCTCCCTCTCTGGGAAACTGCTTTTCTTGGCAGGGTTCCTAGCGTCCCATTAGATCTGTTTCTGGTGTGGTCCTGTTTGGCAGTGGTGGGCGGGTGGGAGAAACCCAATCCATCATTCTCCCTTTCATCTGGGCTTAGAAATGTATTGGCTCATTTTCTTCCATAATTTGTTAGTCTTATTGGATACCTGCTTTTCTCCTCCTTCTCTGTCACCAAACTGAAGTCACCTCCTCTTCTAGATAATAATTAGACCCTGAGTGCGTGTAGCAGAGCCCTGCCTAAGTTCTCAGGGGACTCAAATACCAAGGAGCATGGGTTTCTCAGGTGGAAAGTGACAGCTGAGAGAAGCTCAAGTGTGTCAATCTTTCTTGTTTTTCAAATGGGAAAAGGACTGTGTAACCCTAGGTGACATCTAACATTGGCCCTAATCTCTGTGGAAGTTCATGATTCACTCCCACTTTCATCCCCAACCAAAGGATCAGATAATCAGAACTAATCAATGAGAATCTTCTCCATGAGACATAGGACTTGGGTCATATTTGCTTTATTTTGATATTCTATTTCTGGAATCTAGCACAGTGCCTGGTGCATAGTAGGTGCTTAAGGAAATTACTGATTGAAATCTTCTTCCCA
This sequence comes from Graphiurus murinus, assembly GCA_004027655.1. Classification (NCBI taxonomy): domain Eukaryota; kingdom Metazoa; phylum Chordata; class Mammalia; order Rodentia; family Gliridae; genus Graphiurus; species Graphiurus murinus. Next base: position 1,917 of record PVLC010010477.1, on the reverse strand, counting down.
CATTGTGTTTTGTGATGGTTTCTCTGCTTGTCTTTGAATTCTGAGATCTTTGAAGATAAGGTGAGTATTCTTGTTCTCACTACTTATGTGACATCTCATCTGCTAGAAACTCAATAAACATGTGACGAATCATGACTTCAGAGAGGAGATTGGCCAGGTGGCAGAAAAGGTTGGATACCGAGAGGCAGAGAAATAAATAAGGTTCCTCTCCTTTCCAAGTCTTCCCCTCTGCCTCTTCTCCTAGGATGGCTTCTATACTGTGACACCACTCATTGTTACCACTAAGATACATGCATTTACCTACAATCAAATTGCTATCCACACCTTCACTAACTTTGGTGTTTTATCGCCCATTACCTTTCTCTGTCCTCAGAGTCTCCTCGGTGTGTTTACTACACTACTCAGGCATTTGTTCTGTTTAACACAGTCAAAATACTGCCCTTAGATTTACCCTTCCATTCCTAAAACTGCTACCATTTTATTTTCTAGAAGATTCTTGCAAGAGGCTTTGGGCTTGTCACTTTTCACATTCTCCATATTCAGATTCATTTGAAGACAATTCTTTAAATTTGTTGTGCTTTCAGAACTCAAGGAATGACACCTTGAAAATGACCCTGCAGAATTAGTGGTTAAAAAGATTGCTATATTTAACGCACCAACAACCTCTAAAAACATTTGCTGAGTGAACAGGAACTCTGAACTATGGGCTCTGCTTCTCTATTTTTAACACAAAGACTGACCTTTTGTCAAGGAAAGGTGCCCCCCCACCCCCCGCCACACACACACGCCGATACTCTTCTGATGGAAATGGGTCCTAATTTTCAACTGCAGCCATTGAATTCTTTCATGATGTTTTCTCTCAGAACCATGCTATAAACTTCTAATCATTGTCAATTATTTCGTCAAAATTGAGGAGCGTCATTACATAAAGCTAGTGTTACTCCTGCCTCACAATGAAGCTCTTAAAATCCCTGTGATTTACACAGGCAATTTCAGAAACCAATACTTGTAGGAGCCCTAGAATAAGTATCTCCCAGTCATTATCTGGGCGATGATTTAAGGCCAGTTCTGGACCGGCTATTGTGGACAGTACGAAAATGTATCTTCTGCACTGTGACCTTGCCTACATACATTTATTGTCAAGAACTCACTATATCGCAAGTGTCTAGAATTCTTAATAGAAAAAAAAAATACTCTCCCCATTAAGATTCACAGTATTGACGGTGTTTTTAGGGGACATATTGATCCTCCTTTGGCTCAGTTTGCAGGGGACAGGGAATATTAACTGTCAACATTTTGGTGTCACCAAAGGCAAGGTGGAAGATTTCACTGTGGAGAAGTTTGATACTTATTCAACACAGAATGCCTGACATTCCATTGTGCTAGGGGAGAAGACGGTGGTCATGTGTTTTGCTTGTCAGGAAGGTCTTTGGGGAACCTTTGATGGGGAGCAACAGCAGGTCTCACACTAGGGAAGGGCTGTCCAATCAAAGTGTTCTTATCTTTGGAAATCAGTCAAGGACTCCTCCCGTCCTCAAAGGCACCAGGAACACACATACCTTCTCTTAACAGCCTACTTAGGACTGCATGGGGAATCTGACAAGAGCATCAAATTAGCCTAAAATAATATGAGGAGAAGATACGATTTATGAGGAAATGTCTTTGGTTTTGAAGGGAACCCTGGCATTTCATCAAGAGGATATATAGCTATCTCTGTGTCCGGATGACTGCTGGATAAACACGGACGAAAGGTAGAGCAAAAAGGATTTGCCGAAGCCATAAATCCAATCTACAGCTCTTCCTCCCACCTACTTCCTCGCTCCCCCAAACCCTCACTCCTTCAGGATGAACCAAGAACATAAATAATTACCTCCTCTTAAGATTTGAGGATGTAAAATGGCAGTGATTTACATCAGC
>PVLC010010476.1:29468-50499 GCA_004027655.1 Graphiurus murinus | reverse complement strand
GGCCACACCTTTTTAATCCCCTGAATCCCAGCCCCCACTGGACACTCAGGGCAAAGGTCAGACCCATCTTGAAACACCCATCTTAACCTGAGGAAGAGGAGGGCCCACTTTGGACTGCCTACCTGTCGCCCACCAATACCTGGAAGAAGGAGGAGGTCCAGACTTCTTCTGTGCCCACCTCTCTTGAAAGCCTATAAAAAATGGACTTTTACCACGCTTTGGCCTCTTTGGACCTGGGAAACGCATCTGGCCAGGAAGATGCCTGCTCACCCGTTTTTCTCCCCCTTTCCTTATTTTTCCTAAATAAATTTTCCTTATTTTTCCTAAAAAAATTCCTACTTTTTGTTCCTAAATGGCACGTGTTAAAATTCTTTTTTTCACGGAAGCCAAGGACCCACGTGTGGGACCGGGTTATCCCACAACAGTGACAGTCATGGGGCTGGTGGATAGGAGGACTGATGAAAAGCATAACCCAAAAGTACCCTGCCCTAGTATGTAGATGATCTCTTCATCACCGCAAAAACAGAGGCAGAATGCAAAAAGGCCACTGAGGTCCTCCTGCAAATGCTCCAAGACCTGGGCTACTGGGGTTTTGCCAAGAAGGTGCAACTCCACAGAACACAGGTGACCTACTTGAGTTACAGCCTAGAAGAAGAAAGGAAGATGATGCTGTCTCAGTCGCATTGCTGCAATTCTCCAGATTCCAGTCCCAGAAAACAAGAGGCAAGTGGGGGAGTATTGGGAGGCAATGTGATATTGCCAGCTGTGGATTCTGGGTTTTGCTAAAATCGCAAAGCTGTTATATACCAGCCTAGTGGGAGATGGCCCTCTCAAATGGTCAGGAGCTAAACTAAAAGCTTTTGAAACTCTAAAGAAGGCCTTAATTTCTGCCTCTGCCCTGGCACTTCCTGATATCTCTAAGCAGTTCATGGATGAGGTCTGGGGCATTACTAAAGGAGTCCTTGTTTCAAACTTTGGGCCCTGAAGGTGACCAGTGGCTTATCTGTCTGAAAGACTGTACCCCATGGCAGCAGTTTGGCCTTTGGGCTATGTCCCCTACAGCTATGTTGGTAAGGAGCCCCATAGACTGTTGTTGGGCCAAGAGTTGCTACTGACCACCCCTCATGCAGTTGAGACCTTTCTAAAGGAGGAACCCCGGAGAGGTGGATGGCCAATGCATGAGTAAATCACTACTAAGTGCTTCTTCTAGATCAGCTCTGAATATGCTTTTTCCAAATGGCCACCCTTAAACTAGCAAGCTTGTTGCCAAGCTTGTTGACTGTCTGGAAGTACCTCTGTATGACTATGCTGAGGCGACTAATGTGATCCGGTCAACTCACCCAGACTTGAATGATGTCCCTCTATTGGAGGCAGATGAAGTGCTTTATACTGATAAAAGCAGTTTCCTCCAGAATGGCATCAGGTATGCAGGGGCAGCAGTGGTTACTCAGCATAAAACTATCTGGGCCCAGTTTCCCAACAGGAAAACATTAGCTCAAAAGACTGAGCTCATTGCTCTGACCTGGGCGCTGCACTGGAAAAAGAAAAAGATTGTCACAATATACATGGACAGCCAGTACACATTTACCACTACTCATGTGCATGAGGCATTGTACCAGGAGAGGGGACTTCTCACCTTGGCAAGCAAAGAAAGGGCATCAAAAAGGAGACTCCCCTAAAGCCAGAGGCAGCAGAGTAGCTGACCAGAAAGCTCAAGAGGTGGCCCTAAAACCAGTGGGGCCTCTTTTCATTTTGATCATGTAACCTAAACCAGAACTGCCACAAAAGCCAATATATTCAACTGAGGAAAGGGACTGGGCAAAACAGGAAGGTGCAACACTAGAAGAAACTGGGTGGTGGATCCTACCGACTGGAACCCCCTGCTCCCGGTGACTTTAAAGAGAAGTCTAGTATCCTAACTCCACCAGACTACTCATCAAGGGGCAACAAAGCTCAGTGAGCTCCTTAGACCCAGGTACTACATCCCAAAGCTGGATCAAATCACAAAGAACCTGGTGTCCAGAGGCCAAGTATGTGCACAGGTGAACCCAAAAGAGGGAAAAAGACCACCGGATGAAATATGGGTTCGGTGAAGTATGCCAGGGAAACATTGGAAACTGGACTTCATGGAGGTAAAATTGACTTCCCTGGAATATAAGTACTTCCTGGTATTTGTGGACAAATTTTCTGGTTGGGTAAAAGCCTACTCTACCAGGACTGAGACCACTTCAATTGTGACCAAGAAATTACTACAGGAAATAGTTCCTAGATTTGGGTTGTCCTTTTTCATTGGGGTCTGACAATGGCCGGGTCCTCACGGCCAAGTTCTCTCTAAATTTGGCAAAGGCATTAAGTGTTAATTGGAAACTACATTTTTCATACAGACCTAAAAGTTCAGGGTAGATATGATAAATAGGACTCAAAGAAACCTTGACTAAACTAGTCTCCAAAACTGGCAAGAGTGGGGCCACTCTTCTCTCCTTCGCTCTCCTAGGGGTAAAGGTGTACATCATATTGGGAAGGTTTTACACCTTTTAAAACATTTGGCAGACCTTTCACCTCTTCTCCCAAAGTTACATGATATGTCTAAGGTTAACATGTCTAACCACGTCCTTCTCAAGTCCTTACAGGCTCGGCAGAAAGCAAAGGAGGCCATCCATCAGACTGTAAGAGACTCCTATTCCTTCACTGCTGGAAAACCAGCACACCCCTTCCATCCTGGAGACTTGATGTGGGTAAAGCAACACTGTCCCTGACTTTGGAATCAACCTAAAAAAGGACCTTATCCCTGATGGTGATAAAGGTCACTGGAATCTCATCTTGGACTCACCACACCCAGCAAAAGAAGGCTCCAGCAGAGGATGGCAGATGGACAACAACTCAGACTTCAGATCCACTAAAGATAAGACTCAAATGGGAGGCCTAATTTTGTGTGTTACAAATGTTATGGAAATGTATAGGCCTTCACAAAAGTGGGTGTGGGAATTTAGCTTTAGAGATCTGGCTGCCCATAGGACCTGCGGATTCATTTGGAGGCAGCCCATCAGGTCCTTTGCCAAGCTGTGGAGACTTAGATTTCAAAAGGGGTCTCCAACATACTCAATATTATGCCTGTCCAGCAAATGGGAAATCCCACTGCCTGGGATTAAAATATTATCACTGCAGGAAATGGGGATGGGAGAAGGAGGCCTCATAAAAACATGAAGACCCCCATACCAATCTACAGAGGTTAGACCCCCCCCCCGGCTGTAAAGAGAAAAATAATTACTAAAAAGTTCCATCAAGTAATTAATAGATCAGATCTAAGTCTAATAAAGGACTAATGGCTATGTTTAAATACTAAACTCCATACTATGTGGGTATAGCCACCATCCAATCAATAGTAACCCAAGCAAAATAAATGACTGTGGGTAAAATAAGCCTAGACTTACTTTGGAAATTTTACAGGGACAAGGCATATGCTTACTTTCATCTACCTATCACCCCCAGAACTACCCCTATAGGTTAGTTTGTTCGGAGGTTATACAGTCTAAACTTTCTTCCTCAGAAAGGGTCTATTACAATAGCTCCAAGGGGACCTGGCTGGCTTGCCCCAGGGGATTTACGAAGTGTCTCCCTTCAGACCAGTTACAACCAACACCAAACATCTCCAATGTTGGTCCCCCTATTAGTGGATGTGGGGATAGCAGGGCTAGTGGCCATTAAAACCTCTGCTTTAGTAATGGAGGATAAAAACTTTAAGGAGTTGAGCACCCAAATAGATGCTGACCTATGGCATTTAAAACTTGATCTCTCATTTAAAAGAGAAAGTAGATTCCCTTGCTAAAGTGATCTTACAAAATAAAAGAGGGTTAGATTTGCTATTCATAAAGCAAGGGGGACTGTGCATAACCTTAGGGAAACATGCTACTTTTAGGAGTTATTAGGAAAAGCTTAGCTTTAGTTAAAAACAACAATAAAGAAAGGTGCCGTGACAAGTCTGACAATTGGTATCAGTTGCTATTTTCTGGGTCTCTCTGACTGACTACACTGACTACTGCCACCACAGGTCCCTTACTATAACTGTGGGGCCCTGTGTCATAGATTGCCTAGTGCCTTATATCAAAAAAAGAGTAAATACAGTCAAGGTACTAGTTATTAGGTGACAATATAACCTCTTTCCTTATGTGATGAGTCCATGATTTGACTCAATAATAAAAAAAAGAGTGGGAAATTGAAACAGCATATATCCATTTTTTGGTAAAAGTCTTAGGCAAGCTCTCCCAGACCTCTTTGACTGAAGATCAAAGAGGCAAATAGGAACTAAACCAGTATGTAAAAAGGAATGTTAACTGCTATTAACCACCTTATTTGTAAAGCAATGCAATGACTTTTCCATACTCCCAATTCTTTAACCAAAGGGTGTAAAACTGGCCTACACCAAAATTCCAAGTGATAGCCTTTAGGCTGCCCCCCCCACCGCCCCCCAGTCGGTGGCCTGTAAATAAAGTGATCTTTTTGGCACAATGGAGTCTGGTGTGTCTCTGTGAGTCACCTTTCAACACTCAGAGAAGGGGAACCACGACTACAAGTTGAGTTTTTTTCTGTGGCTCAGAAGAGAGCAAGAGGGCAGAAAAAGAAGTTTAAATCTCTTATGAGAGTGCAAGTAAGGCACATCAGATCACATCTGGCATACCAAGGATCTAATGTCCTCAGTTTACCTACTGAGCTTGCTCACCAAATATATTACCATGTGGAGGTCTAAAGAGGTGTGAAGAAAACTTCTACTCATACTTTCCAGCTCATAACTATATTGTAGAAAAGAATTTAAGAACACACCAGGTATGAATAGCAGAGAAAAAAATTTATTTGAAAAAGTGAGAACATGCAATCTCAGAGTAGAATAATGTAGGCAGTCTTGAGAATGAGGTTTGCCACCAGTGCTTGAAGCCAAGTTTTATAAGGGTACATAATTGGGTGAGATATATATGATCCAAAAGAGTGGAATTTCCCCCAGGGTGAACTTATTTCCCCATTAGGGTCTGGTCTCAACTGGTATATAGGTTTCAGCTTAAATAATAGTCTCTGATGTTTGAATGGTCAATCAGGTGATTGGGCTAGGAGGTTATAGTCCAGTGAAATGTTAGTTCCTAGCCTCATGTGGTTAATGGTCTCTTTCTATTGAGGTCTTATTCCTGTTTTTCTACATTCCAGAAAACTTATAGAGAGGTGTGGTTACAAAGTAATTTATGGGCTGTTTAGTACATCCTTACATTTTTGTCCTTTTCTGTCCTTTAGGCTATTTTGGCTCATGAGTTGTTCATGAGTTGTCTGTTCTATACTTTAAGAGGAATACTTTTCTTTTAGAAAAAATAAAACTAAATTCTGTCTCATGTTTCCCCATTACAAGTTGTCATAATCACTGCATGCCATTTATATCACTGGGCAGCAGAATCTCAATTCTTCCCAATAGAAAAATTCAGTTGAGAGACATAAATAGAATAAGAATAAAGAATTTATTTGGTGACAGAAAATATACTTCAGAGGACATAAAGTGAGCCATCCCAAGAGAGGATCTGTGTGTTCTAAAGGTGAGAGTAGGTCCCAAAGAATGTGGAGTGGGCTGTCTCAAGAGAGGAGGTAGCCTGGGATCTTCCATGTGGAGGGTTTTTATATTTGGTCTGAAAACATTGCTCCTCGTGTATTATGTGTTTGTGGCAATTATTGCTTTTTAGTATATCTGTGCTGCTTCTATCATGTTGGAAAATTTCCCATCAGTATCTAAGCAAAACCCATGAAGGAAGTAAAAATTGCAGTGTAAATGATATTACAATAAACCCAGGCCAACTCCACATTCTCTGGGGAATACTTCACTTTTCTAATAAACCCAGGCCAACTCCACATTCTCTGGGGAATACTTTCACTTTTCTAACACAGAGCTCCCTCTCTTGGGAGAGTCCACTCCATGTCCTTTGAACTATATTTTTATTTCACTAAATAGATCCATTGTGCTTAAGGATTATAGTTTTCCATGTATGCTTCCAAGTTGGAAAACTTCTTAGGCCAGTTATACCCAATACTTTTTTAGATTTAAGAAGGTAGTATCTGATCATAAAGAAGGTGGCTTATAGATTTATAGAGAAGTTCTCCATCTCAAGAAGTGGATGATGATTCATGATGCCAAATGGAATAAGCCATATTTTCTCTCCCTTTACCTTGTTGCTCTTGTCTGGCTACCTGACATTTTAAACATTACCTATTAAAGTGGCAATGCTGTATTTTTTTTAGGTGATCATTTGATTAATACTTCTCTCACTAACTAAACTATAGATTCCAAGAATACAAGAAACATGCTGAATTTAGTCACCATGATATTACTAGCACTTGCAAAGTGGCTCCTTGTGTTCAAAAAATACAATTACCAGATTGTTTTTACTAGTATTCCTATAGAATAGAATAATATTATCTTAAATATATGATATTGCATCATGGCAGAATAAGCAAAAAGGAAACATTTTGTGTATTCATTTTTCTTTTGAAATACAATAATTCCAACTTTTTTTTTAGAGTCTGATTTTTTAAATCAAATTTTCTCTTAATTTGCACCTTTAAATAAGGACAGTCTAGTTCTGTTTTGTTTATAATCTATTTTATTAAACTAACTTGATTTCATACCCAGACAGCCTGGATTTTGGCAAATCCCAGTGGCTTCACCATCAAGTAAAAGGAAACACCAATTTACATGAATATGTGACAATATAATCATATATATATATATATGTATATATATATTATTATTATTTTGCGGTACTGGGTATTGAACTCCAAGCTATAACCCAGCCCTATTTTTTATTCTTTATTTTGAAACAGGGTCTCACTAAGTTGCAGAGGGCCTCTCTAGGCAGCTGAGGCTTGCCATGAACCCAGATCTTCCCGTCTCAGCCTCCCAAATGCTTGGGATTATAAGTGTGCACCACCATGCCTGGCTTCATATCTTTTTTAATCAAAGGAATAGCTTGACTTAAGTTCTCTTTTGTAAAACCACCATTTTGTAACCTCCTGTGTACTTATTTTATTCCTCTCTGTCAGTCTCCATCTTCTGAGAATGGCAAATGCCAACCCTCCCCTGGCATCCCCTTCAGCCAATAGTATATAGATTGTGTGGCTATGATTGCACCAAAAGAAGTGCAGCATAGGAGCACAGAGCTGAAAATATAATACCCAGCAGTTTTCCACCATATTGTTCTTGCCAGCCTAACTTTACTGGTGGCAGAATCCTTTTTTTTTGCAAAATAAACTTGCCTTGCTGAGCCAATTTCAGTCAACAGCCAAACACCCTAACCGATTGTGCCATAGAGACAGGGCTTGCTGAGCCAATTTCAAACATGTGTCTTTTCTTTTCTTATGACACCATAGAAATTTATTTCTAACACTTTGGTGGCCTGTACCAAGATATCAAATTATCACTAGAGGGTCATGGGGACTTCTCTCCAAGGAGATATGTCCCACTGTTGAATTGTCTGCAGCTCTGGGGTAGAGGAAGTATTGCCAATCCCTGGTCAACAATAAGCACTGAGTCAAAAGCCAACCAGCAATTTGAGGAGAGGCATTCTGACTGGCACTGTGGAAAGATCAGATAACTGTGCACAAACAAAGGGGGAAAATATCATGGGAGGTGATCACGTACTTCCTTGCTGGTCAGGACATCCTGGGATGAGGGTTGTGTGTAAATGATGGAGGCATCTGAAGATGCCTAATAAAAGCAGACTACAAAGGTTAAGTTTCCCTGTGAGAATCCTGATGGGAAGGGGAAGCAGGGTACAAGTTTGAGAACCACCCCCAAAACACCAAGTATAGGTGGGTTGAGATTCAGATGAGAACACACAGCCAGGGACTGGGATGGTTGGAGTACAAGGCATCTCTAAGCAGAAGAGAGGTTAAGCTTCTACTGGCAATAAAAAAGAAATGTACCTAAAACAAAAAAATGAAGGACAAAATTCCTTCTGACAGTTCCTTAGGCCTAATGTTACAATATTGAGACAATAATCTGTGGATTTAGGGCAAAAAGAGACAGTGATTAGATGTTGTTTCATCCAACTTTAGTTTGGACCAGACGAGGATTGGGTATATCAGTTATGAATGGGGACTCATAAATTAAAAACAACAAAATAGATACAAATACCTCTTAGTTCATATGATTTATAAATCTTTAACAAATACAGGCTAGTCAAATAGGATTGTATTGTTTGCCTCAGTATAATGTAGTAGGTATAATTTCCATTGTTAGGATCTGTGTGAAAATATTGACTTAAAAGGTTAATTATGCTTGTTTGATAATTTTGCTTATAAGGGTGATCTGATTAAATGGTATCAGAGGAATGGGTCATGGTTATATTTAAGTCTAGCCATGTGGATTGTGAGTCTTTGGAACTGTTTTGTGAGAGGAAATTTGAAGGGCCAGAATGTGGCTAGAAAGATGGATGGTAGGGATTATGCTCAGGAGATTTTGGAGGGCAAAGAGGACACCATAGGGAAACAGAGTAGAGGCCATGTGTGTTACACTTTGGCAAACAATTTATCAGCATTTTGCCTATGTCCTGAAACTTTGGGAAGCAGAATTTAAGATGATGGGCTGATTAAACTGATGGAGGAAATCTCAAAACAGCAAAATACCCAAACTGCATGATGGATATTGATATCCCGGTTCAGTGAATTGTACACTGAATTTCAAGAGAGGAAAGCAAAGCAGAGAGACTTTATAAATTTGCAGTTTGGTCAGAAATATGTATATATGAGAAAGGAGAGAGGATGGGAAAAAAGAAGGGATTTAAAAAAGGCCATCTGCATCACCTTCTATGAGATGGTGGAAGGTGGGCAGAGAGCCCAAAAGATAACAATTCAAATTAAGGACTGAAATTGGCTAAAAGACATTGCTTCCTCTCAATCCCAATTATGATCAATCATAAAAGAGCAGATGGGGGACCTCTGAAAGGCCTTAAAGAGAAAAGAGAAAAGATCACATTCTAGGGGGAAAAGCACCTGGAATGGACCATTCCTAGGAATAGAAAGGTTGCCTGGGGACATGGGCTTATTCTCCAGAGAAGAAAGCAGTATGTAGTGTTCAAGTGTTGAATCTTGTAGTTCCTTTAGGCATTTTCTCTATATGCATTACATTAGTTGATTGACTGCTCTTTCCATGTTACAGCTTAGTGACCCTGTGTTGTTTCTCCACTCCTTTTTCCACAGGGGAGAAGATCAAAGTGAGCAGGGATCTGTAGGGAAACTTCTAGTCTGTTCCACCTGACCCCATCTAGTTAGCTACCAAACAAAGATAAATGAACAACTATTACTTTGGATTACTATATATATTTGACACCCTATCTATGACTATAGATGTGTACACATCTGGGAACTAAAATATGCTGTACATCTGAAGTTTATCTAAATGTTTCATAAAAGCTTATAAAATTAGACATATGGGTTTATAGATATGCAAGGTAATCAATAAATGATCTCTTTATGCAGTATGCATTGTATCTGAACCTTAATTATATAAAATGTCTTACAAAGATATTAACTTTATTCCATCTCTATGTTTAGTACCATTAAAAAGTTTCAGTCAGCCGGGCGTGGTGGCACACGCTTGTAATCCTAGCATTCGGAAGGCTGAGACCGGAGAATCCAGGTTCGCGGCAAGCCTCAGCTACCTAGTGAGGCACTCCGCAACTTAGTGAGACTCGGTTTCAAAATAAAGAATAAAAAATAGGGCTGGGGGTATAGCTCGGAGGTAGAATGCCCCTGAGTTCAATCCCCAGTACTGAAAAAAAAAAAAAAAAGTTTCTGTCATTTAAGACCTAGTTTGTTTGTTTTGACTGAATAAATGTTTTTTATATAATTGTATGGGAAGTATACAATTGTTCATCAGATAATATTGGTGACTATTAATACTATTCCCTAAACTTATAAAAAGTCTAGAGTTATTCTTTGATTTTTGTCAATGCTGCTAACCTACATAAAGCTGTAATTATAGTTATCTTACTGAGCCATGGATTCTGAATTTCACTCCAAAAGTAAATGCTGTTAATATATTTTAACTTTTCTGTAACTGTGATGTTAATTATTAGTGTTTTTTGTAAGTTAAATATATCTGTGTTTCACAAGTATCTTCCAAAGTGTTATTGTTAGATATAAAATGTCCCCTATAGAGTTCATTTATTAATATTCAGGGTTGATATAATCCCAGAAGTGGATAAATATATTGTAATGAATTTACCTGGATGGTATCCAGTAGGCTAGTAGGCTGTGGCTGGAGCAGGTAGTCCCTGGGGGTGAAGCCTTGGAGATTATATGTATGGTTCCTGCTCCCCCATCTTGCTTTCTTGCTTTTGCCTCCATGATATGAGCAGTCTATGTGCTCTCCCTTTCTCTGTTTTCTGCCACCATGACCCTGAGAACTGAGGTTGGCAGCCTCACATGGACTGAACTGAAAACTGTAAGAAAATAACTTCTTTCCTCTTAAGTTATGTGGTTTATTTATTTATTTATTTATTTGTTGCGGTACTGGGGATTGAACTCAGGGGCATTCTATCTCCGAGCTATACCCCCAGCCCTATTTTTTATTCTTTATTTTGAAACCGAGTCTCACTAAGTTGCAGAGTGCCTCACTAGGTAGCTGAGGCTGGCCGCGAACCCGGATCCTCTGGTCTCAGCCTCCCGAATGCTGGGATTACAAACGTGCGCCACCACACTCGGTTTATGTGGTCAATTTATAGATTATAGCTGCAAGAATGCTGATGGATACAAATGATGGTACCAAGGAAGTGGGATTGCTACTATAACTAAGTCTGACCTGTGGATCATGACTCTTTGGAACTTGTTTGTAAGAGAAAACTAGAGAGGCCAGAATATGGCTAGAAAGGATATTATGGAGCACAAAGAGGACTCCTTAGGGAAAAGGAGTAGAGGACACATGTGTTACACTTTGGCAAAAAAATATATGTCCATTTTGCCCATGTCCTGAAACTTTTGTGAGGCCAAATTTAAAGATAATGGGCTGATTAACTTGACAGAGGAAATTTCAAAACATCAAAATATCCAAACGGCATTATATATATTGATGTCCACATTTAACAAACTGTACACCAAATTTTGGGAGCAGAAAATAAAACATAGAGATGGCAAATATTTATAGATTGGCTAGAAAGTCATGTGTAAAGTTATGACCCAGAGAGATGATGTCATAGAAGAAAGTGATGGTTAAAAGGAAAGGGGAAGGGGGGAAGTGTTGCCGTGATGAAGGTGGGGCCAGCAATGGCCATGATGGAGGCAACAAATGGAATTGGGACCAGGGATGGGCCAGATGAATTTGGGGCCAGGGGCAGCATAGATGGACTTGCGTCCAGTAGTGGCCTGAATGGAAGAGGCCAAGAGGCTTTCATTAAAAAGGCCCCAGCAGCAATGATTAAGGAGGATATGACTATCTTTTCTGTTGGTGGCCCATCTCAGAACACACATAATTCTAGCTTTGATAGAAAAAGGAAGCCATGGAGACTCTCCCCCAGATTTCAAAGGAATAAGCCAAGCAACATGTGGCAGGATCAGAATCCCTGCAAGTAGGCCCAAATGGGGCACTTTGTGAAACTGTGAAGGTGAAGCCAAGATTGCAAGAAAAATCCTTGAGATTTAGAAACACCAGAAATGTGGAACAACCAGGAGGAAAGGCTGCCAGCTGCAAGCCACGGAGTCAGGCTGTAAGAGGAATAAACTGCCCATTGCAATCAGCTAGGTCAACAGGGACAGGGGTGCCACAGCCCCTTGGAGATGGCTCCTCATAGCCAAGTGCGCTGGATGCCAGAAGTGGAGCTGCAAGATCAAATGCTTGCCCTCTCAGATTTCATTACTGTTTAGGATCCATCCCTTCTTTCTGTGGCCCTATTACTCTCTTTGGGAATATAAATGTTTACTCTTTGTCTTTGTATATTAGATGAATGAAATTTGCTTTTTATTTTTATCTTCATTGTCTTCATAAGAGTTCACCTTGAGTCACAGAGGAGACTTTGGGCTTTGGACTTTAGGACTTTTCAGCAATGCTGGAACTGTTAAGACTGTGGGAACTCTTAGAGAGAACCAAATGCATTTTGTATTCTGAATTGGAAATGAGCTCTTTAGGGGCCAGAATGTTATAGTTTCATATAAAATGTCCCCTAAAGAGATCATTTATTAATATTCAATGTTGACATCATTGAGTCATGAGGATTATAATCTCAGAAGTGGATAAATCCATTGTAATGGATTTACCTGGGTGGTATCAGATAGGCCAGTAGGGTGTGGCTGGAGGAGATGGTCCCTGGGAGTGCAGCCTTAGAGATTATACTTGGTTCCTTCTCCTCCGTCTTGCTCTTTTGCTTCTGGCCTCCATGTTGTAAGCTCAGTCCATGTGGTCTTCCTTTTTGTTTCCTATTGCCATGGCCTGAGATCCATGGTCCCTGGCCTCACATGGAGACTGACCTTGAAGCCATAAGAAAATAAATTTTCTTTCTTCTAAATTATGTGGTCAATCTTTAGATTATAGTTGCAAGAATGCTGACAGATACACAAAGCTTAAGAGAACACTTTATCAAGTTAATCTCCCCTAAACAATAACTGTTAATAATGATAGCCTTTTTCAGGTGTATATTTGTGTTTTTCTAAATTGTATTATGATCATCTTTTAGCAAAAATAATTAGAAATGCTCAAACACATGACATTCTAAACCATGCCACTTTATTGATTAAAAATAGTTTGGGGCATTATTAACAGCATATATATCTAAACAAATCAAATTTAAATGAGGATTTGTCATCAAATATTGTCAGGACTATTATATAGACTAATTGTTTTTGTCCCTAATAATGTTTTGTTTTTTTTTTTTGCATTTTCCTTGTATATCTTTGTCATTGTCCATTAATATTATAGCTGTACAACTTCTTTTTTTTGCAGTACTAGGGATTGAACTCAGAGGCATTCTACTTCCAAGCTACACCAGTCTCATTTTTATTCTTTATTTTGAAACAGTGTCTCACTAAGTTGCAGAGGCCCTCACTAGGTAGCTGAGGCTGGTCCCAAACCTGGATCCTCCAGTCTCAGCCTCCCAAATGCTGGGATTACAAGCGTGCACCACCACGCCCGGCTCTATAGTTGTACAACTTCTAACAGAATAAACTGTGTTTTAATAGCCATTGCCTGGAACACAGGTTATAATATTGACCCCTATTCATTAACAAGGATTGGTGTAATTGACCTAGTAGGTGTTCAACAACTAGAACTTGGGGAATAATCAGGAAATAAATATTGAGGAGAGAATAGCCAATATTTTAGTCCTTGCCCTCCAAGGTCAAATAGGACCCAGGAAATTGATGGGACTCCTAATGGCTCTGAAATCCTGGTAAGTCACCTTATCCCCCAATTGGGGGAGTGGTTTGCAAAGACCCCAGAGACAAAAAGCTACCAGTACATATTCTGTACCAAGGAGGTTCATTAAAGAGGGAAATATTTTCAATGCTTCAAGGAAAGCCATGTTGTCAGCAAGATCATGACCCATTTCTGCAGATCACACAACTGGTGGAGGAACAGCCTCACAAAGTCCTTAAGAATAACTCTGAGGAGCCTTAACTCTTAATAGCAAAAAAATTTTATAAAGAAATTATGTTTACCCAATGTAGTGCTACCTAGTTGGTCTTGAATACCCATCAGGAAAGTATAACCAAAAACAAGTATGCTATTCTGGGGTATAAGGAGAAAGTCGTACTTATGGAGTCATTTAAAAGACCCTTACCCAATTACATTATAATTTATAATTGTATTTATGTTTTTAGACCCACAGAAGAGATATGTCATTGATATCCAAAACCTCTCTCCAACAGAGTCCTTACAAGTTGCTATGAAATTAAACCTTTCCCTCTCAAGCTTTTGCAGGTCTAGGACCACTGGATACCTAAAGGAAAAATGAGATGCTTGATTTACAGATGGCTCTGCCAAATATGTGAAAACAAGTACAGATAGTTGTGGTTAACTCTTATAATAAACAAATTATTAGTAATAATACAGTTATAGTAGTCAATATGCTAAATTGTACACTGTGTTTTTTTATTTTTTATTTTTTTTGCGGTACTGGGGATTGAACTCAGGGGCTTTCTACCTTCGAGCTATACCCCTAGCCCTATTTTTTTAATCCCTTATTTTGAAACCAGGTCTCACTAAGTTGCGGAGTGCCTTACTAGGTAGCTGGGGTTGGCTGCGAACCCAGATCCTCTGGTCTCAGCCTCCCAAATGCTGGGATTACAAGCATGCGCCACCATGCCCAGCTATAATCAGATCTTTTCTATCAAAGGAATAGATTGAGTTAAACTCCCTTTTATAAAACTGCCATTTTGTAACCTACTGTACACTAATGTTCATCTCTTGCAAATTGGAAATGCCAACCCCTATCCTGGTATCCTCTACAGCCAATGACATAAAGATTGCGTAGCTATGCTACCATCAATAGGAGTATGGCACAGGAGTCTCACACTAAAAATAAAATATCCAGCAGTTGTATATGTATATACATACATATATCTTGCCTACCTAACTTTACTGGTGGTAGGATCTCTTTTTTGCAAAAAGTAAGCTCACCTTGCTGAGCCATTTTCAAATATGTCTTTTTTTTTAATGATGTCATGGAAATTTATTTCTAACAAATAGATGAAATCTTTACCATCTCAAATTCCTGTTATAATTAGTTTCAGAAGAACAGATTCATGTTATGTCTATTTCTATTCCTTCCCTCCTCTGTGACAGGGGAATGAATCATTAGAATTTTAATGTCTGCATTAAATGCCAGCAGTGGTGTGTTGTTATGCTTTAACTATTTAAATATTCTGAATTCTGAATGGCTAATCCATTCTACCTTTTATTGTAAGAGAATAGGAATGGGCTGCTAATCAAACAAGAGAGCACGGTAAAGGTCAAATGGGTGCAGAATCATCTGTCTATCATTAAATGGTGACAGAATTAGAAAGCCTGCTTTTGTGACTAAGATTGAATTTGGAACATAGAATGTCACCACATTAATTCTCTAGATTGACAATGAATGTGGTTAGAACAGGAATGGTGAAGATTAACTATTTTTAAATACTTTTTTGCATATACAAATTTTAAAAAGACATGTTATTCAGTCACAGAAAATAGTTCTAATAATGATGATGATGATAATAATAATAACAATAATAGTAGTTCAAATAATAATGGGGTATGGATAGGGCATTGTTATAAACTCATCTGAATGTAAAAAACTTTAGTTAAACAATTCAAAAGAAGTTAAGTCATATTCTTGCACAAATTCACAAATTTTTACTACCAGGCGTATCCTTTCAATTTAATCTTTTGTTTATATTATTTGAATTAAAAATAATTATTTGAGTTTGTAAATTGTAAGGTATTGCTATTAAAAATGAACTTATCTCTATTTCATTTGTTGTTTGGCTACACATTAATCTTCATACTTGATTCTTTTTACCCCAGTAAGTCTGCCAAATTATAGTACTTTCAATTCCTAAATTACCATGTATTTAAAGAGACTTTCAAACAAACCATTCCTTTGCAATGTTAGCTGAAGTTTGCCTTTAATTTCTTTTTCATTATTTTATAAAGTGAGAACACTAGGTCTATGCTATCAGTTCAGAGCTGAAAGCTATGTATCAGACACCAACTTAGATTGTATGTGTGTGTGTGTGTGTGTGTGTGTGTGTGTGTGTGTGTCTGTACATGTGTATGTATGGTAGTGGGCATTGAACCCAGTGAGCTGCAACTCAGCCATTTTTATTTTTTATTTTGAAACAGGGTCTCACTAAATCACTGTGCTGCCCTCAAACATTTTGTTATACACAAATCCAGGGTGCCCCACCAAAGAACATACACGTCACATAGAGCACTGTAATAAACAAGAAGGAGATTTTACTAACTCGGGTTAGGGTTCCCGCTTAAGTGGCAACGGAACTCTGAACCTGGGATTGTTCAGCCTTAAATAGAGGTGTACAGAGGCAGGGAAACTTTTTGCTCGAGGGGGAAAGGTAACACAGATAAGGTGAAGGCATGAGGATTGGTGGAGCCTTGTTACCAGAAGGGAGGGGGCTGTTCTGGAATGGAGGGGGCTGTCCTTTTTCCAGAAGGGAGGGGGCTGTCTACAATCTGATTCTATATCTCAGCCTCCCATATCTGGGACTAGAGGTGTGAGCGAAAAGCCCTGCTCCAACTTAGATTTTTAAAATTATATTATTCTTATTTATGGGTCATTCAGAATGACTTTTTGTTTTGTTTTGTTTTCTGTAGTCTTCTTCAGGTTTTTTTTTTTGTTTTTGTTTTTTTTTTTTTGTCTGCTTCATTACTTTTCAGAAGCTTCATTTGGGAAAGAAGGGGAAAAAAAGGAGCAGAGATAAAACTGCAAGACTGAGGTTCAATCCAATGGCTAACATTTATAGTGTTATCTGTATGGCTCAGTCTCCTTTGTACTTTTTGTCTTCCTAAGTGTGGATCTTAGGCAATTAAATTTATTCTTTATCAGGTATTGAGTCCTTTATGAGATCATATGAAAAGTTCTTTGTTATATATATATATAACAACCCTAAAGTACAGAATCCTTTATCACAAATTAGTTACTTTGGACTAGCAATTGCTTCCTTAGATAGTAGGTCCAGAGAAATGTTTGTGGGATCATCGGTGTTACAGACATAGAGTAATTTGAAACAGCAATAGAAATTTTGGGAGTTCAGAAGCAACAGTATACAGAACTACAAAATAAATTATTTTAAGCTCATGACAAAAATAAAGAGGTAAATTAGCTGCTCCAGAAGAAAATCAGAACATCATGATTAAAGATATAATTTTATGTCTCAGGGAAGTTGAGAGGTAGACAACAATCTTAAGCTAATAAAAAATAGAGAAGGCCCAGAAAATAGAGGTCACTATTAAAGCATGTGATTTATAGATCTGCCAGCAGAAACTTTAGTCCCAATTTCTGTGAAATTATTTGAAAAATCTCTTCAGAGATGGGCAATGTAGAGGGCAAAGGAAAAGTGAAATAAAATTGATAGAATCTTTTACCTTCAATTTTACATGTTCAACACATAACTTAAAGGCTCAGAAAATGTACAGTTGGCAGAAATTTAGGTCCATAACATATGAAGAAACTGTATCATTTATATGCATCCCCATTAACACTGACTGAAATTCACCATTGGATAAGCAAGTTGTTTGCTCAATACTTATGTATGCAGATTATAACATTTTTTTTTTTTTTGTCACTGCAGGAAGGAAACACAAACTTAAAGAAGGCCTGAGATGGTTTATAAAATCAATTTTCTTCTCTGTGCCCTTTCTACGTTGTTTTAGACTTGAACTAGAGGATGGTGGAGTCAAATAAAGGGATATGTTATAGGTATGTGGATTACAAAATAAACAAACAAACAAACAAACAAACAAACAAAATGGGAAAGGTAATAGGAAGAGAAAAACATAATTAGCTGTGTATAACCTATGTGATATGGTATTAGAATATGGCTCAACTGTGGAAATCAGACCCATACAATTTTAATTTTATAGGGTTTTTTTCTTATATTTTCGGTGTAAGTTGAGGGGAAATCAACAGTATTTATTATAATTTGGTCTGAAAGAACTACATCAACAGAATTCCAATGTTCTGTTTTTCTAGAAAGTCAGCTCTAATTTTCAGGTATCTTCCTGGTGCAGGTGCCTTCTGAGTCTCTTAAAGAGGCTGTAACCAAAATGTTCACAGGGTCATATGTTTTATAAATGTGCAAAACTAACACATTCTAACTATGTTTGGGTAAGTTAATTGCATCTTATCTCTGATTTCTCCCATCACACTTCCCCAAATATTAGACAGCACTGGAAAGTTGAAAATATGTATGTATATAAACATACATTGCTTATATAGTTTGGCTATCGCTAGTTATTCAATTGTAGAAATGACGTCTAGGAGTCCTCATACTCATCTCTCTGCTGACTTAACTAGTACTGGAGAACCTTAATGCAGGATCAGAGTTTGGATCTCACGTGGATATGTCGTGTATCCTAAGAGAGTTTGCACCAGAATTATATAATTTTGGAAAAGAAGCAAAGTTCAAAATGTGCAGTTAGAAGCTAGTCTGGATAAATATTTCCCAATTCTCATCCTTGTAAGTTGAAGATTTAGTTATTATTAATATTGGTCAAAATGGAAGTTTTCCCCTGTCTAAAATCTTCCCAATTATACACCTTCCCACTTACAAATACATAAATACACCATTGTTTTTCTTTTGGTGATGGGAAATATATCTACAGGTCACTAATCTTTAGTCTTTAGTAAAAATAAAAATAGTGAGTATATATTTGTGAGTTTACCTGATATATATATAACATATATATAATATATATATGGCAGTTTCTTTTTTTTTTTTGTGGTACTGGGGGTGAACCCACTACCTTTGAGCTATACCCCCAGCCCTATATTTTTATTATTTATTTTGAAACAGGGTCTCACTAAGTTGTGGAGGGTCTCACTAAATAGCTGAGGCTGGCCGCGAACCTGCGATCCTTCTGTCTCAGCCTCCCAAGTACTGGGATTACAAGTGTGCACCACCACGCCCGGCTGGCAGTTTCTATTAAAATGTCTTGGGAAGTTGATACCAATGTTGCAAAATAACCAGAAAAAGCAAATGGTTCATTGACAAAATTTTTACTCATGTTCATTATGTCGATATATGTAACATACAAATAATTTTATTACATTTTCATGTAGGTCCACATAACCTAGAAGAAAATTTAAAATCTAACTTACGAAGGATGCCTAAACATCACTTCCGCTGCTCCTCGCTAGGCAGGTTGTCTTTTCTTTACTGTCATAAACGAGGGCTTGAAGTTATGGTGTGATGGCATCTTTTTTTGGCAACGATGGCTGCTTTAGAAAGTAGTCGGGAGCCGGGCGTGGAGGCGCACGCTCGTAATCCCAGCATTTGGGAGGCTGAGTCTGGAGGATCCGGGTTCGCAGCCAGCCTCAGCTACCTAGAAGACCCTCCGCAACTTTAGTGAGACCCTGTTTCAAAATAAAGAATAAAAAATAGGGCTGGGGGTATAGCTTGAGTTCAATCCCCCGTACCAAAAAAAAAAAAAAAAAAGAAAGTAGTCGGGGTCGCTGGATCTGCTGGTGACTGGCTCTTTTTGCAAACTTGCTATTCAAGTTTCTAGTCTTTTTAAAGAACTTAGTGCGGGTACAGAGGCTGAGGAGGTCCTAGTGCGTCGGAAGTGTCTGGTGCACGGTTGGGTGTGAGCACCCACCCGGACCGACGGTGCTCGCGGCACAGAAAGGAGAGATCAAGTCTTTTGAAGGCAGAGGTGGTGAAGTCTTTACTCGATGAAGTGGAGATGACGGCTTTAATCGTGGTGGTAGCAGAGGCAGAGGCAGAGGAAGTAGCAACTTCTGAGGTAGAGGAGGAGAATTTGGAAGAGGGGGTGGTCATGGAGACTTTAACAAAGGCCAAGACCAATGACCGCCAGAATGTGTCGTCTTATTAGGAGAATTCATACATTCCCCTGAAGATGACACAGTTTATAAATGTACCACAGATGAAAATAAAGTGTCTTATTTCAACGCTCCTGTTTATTTAGAAAACAAAGAACAAATTGGAAAAGTGGATGAAATATTTGGACAACTTATGGATTTTTATTTTTCAGTTAAATTGTCAGAAAATATGAAGGCAGCTTCCTTTAAAAACTACGTAAGTTTTATATAGATCTATACAGGCTGCTGCCACTGCAGAGATTTTTACCTCAACCCCAGGTGAGAAAGGACATCCAAGAGGCTGTGGCCAAGGAGGAAGGAGGAACAGGAGGCTGAGGGGGTGGTAGAGGTGGTAGATTTAGAGGTGGAAGAGGAAGTAGAGGTAGAGAGTTCAGAGGAAGAAGAGGAGGTGGTGGTTTCTGAGGAAGAGAACATTGAATGTAACAGTTTACAGACTTCACCATTTGGCTTTTGCTGTAACTACACCATCTGCTTATACTGTACATTGGAAACTTGTCTCTTGATCATCTTGAAGACGTGGTCATTCTATGACAGTGGAACTAAAATGTTAGCATCCTGCAAAAATGAGTGCAGCAGAATAGTCATATTTGCTCTAAAAGAGCATGACCAAGTCTTAATATTTTGTACAGTTTTAAAAATCCAGGAGGTTTAATGATCATGAACATCTAGTCCTTTAACCAGGAATAAGTTATAATTATATTTTTACATAGTTTTCTACCAGTCTTCCCATAATGAGACTATAAAGATTAACTAGTTCTTTTTATTTTTTATTTTTTTTTCAGTACTGGGGATTGAACTCAGGGGCTTTCTACCTTCGAGCTATGCCACCAGCCCTATTTTTTATCTTTATTTTGAAGCCGGGTTTCACTAAGTTGTGGAATGCCTCACTAGGTAGCTGAGGCTGGCCGCGAACCTGATCCTCCAGTATCAGCCTCCCAAATGCTGGGATTACAAGCATGCACCACCATGCTTGGCTCAAGATTAACTGGTTTATATATGACAAATGAGGTCCCTGAAAGTAAGAGAAAAGTTGGTTGCCTAGATCACTAAAACATAAGAAAAAAATTCATAAAAATGACAGTGTTAGCTGGGTATGGTGGCGCACGCTTATAATTCTAGCATTTGGGAGGCTGAGACCGGAGGATCCGGGTTCGCGGCCAGCCTCAGTTACCTAGTGAGGCACTTTGCAACTTAGTGAGAACCTGTTTCAAAATAAAGAATAAAAAATAGGACTGGGGGTGTGGCTCGGAGGTAGAATGCCCCTAAATTCAATCCCCAGTACCGCAAAAAAACAAAAAACAAAACCAAAAACAATGTTATAAGTATCATATGGGTAATAAGAATATATTTTAAATTTATCACAAACTGTATGAAAAATTTTAGTATAAAATATGTTATTTATAGTAATATAATTATTTGAACTCTTTTTTTTTTTTTTTTTTTTTTTTTTTTTTTTT
>PVLC010010476.1:0-22814 GCA_004027655.1 Graphiurus murinus | reverse complement strand
CCACACCTGGCCTGCCCTAATCATAGGCCAGATTGCATCCAAGGACTGAAGATCACTCCACAATCATCTCTCAACCTCCAGTAACATGATAGAAATGGACTAAAATTAGGGATTGCTTAATCAAATGATTTCTTAAGCTAGAAGAGAAAGTAAATGTGGTAAGTGGTTATTGTGAATAAAAGGCTATGTTAATCTATTTTCTATTACTGTAATGAGATATCTTAGGCTAGATATTTATATCTGAAGTTAGGTACTATAAAAACTGAGATTTATTTCACTCACAGTTATGGAGACTGAACATCCAAATAATGTAGGACCAGCTCTGGTGAGGTGATTGCATGATGTTATGGTGGGGGAAGCTTATATAAGACAGGAAGTCAGAGAGTTGGGGAGGTGCCAAATTCCTGCAACTGCTCATCACAGCATACATGAACTCTTGAGAATAGAGTCAAACTGTATCCAAAGTGTGACCAGTTTGAGAGTATCAATACTTATCTAAGGTATTAATATCACTTTGCAAAATAATTTTAGCAGACCTCTTTAAGCCAGTTATTAACTTCTGTTTGATGGCTTTTAATGTCCATTCCATGTTTAAATGTGAATATATCTGTCCTCTATTGGCTGTTATACAATATATGCAAGCATTGTTTCCTTGTTATAATATCTGGAAGTGAGTGTTAATAAGCTTTTTAGTAAGTAGGGACCAGGCATGTGATACATGTAATTGTGTTGTCTCACATGATTTTCCAATGGCAAATAAGGTACTCATGCAGGAACTATTCATATTTATTTGAGCATCAACCTAACTGGCTTATATGAAGATTAAATAGATAGGTAAATAGATAAATAGATAAAGTACTTTTAAAAAATATTTTCCAGAAATATAATGACTGTATATATTGGGAAACCGCTGCATTTTATTTTGTTTAGAGTTTTACCCAGCATTAGTGCCCACAGGATTTGTGTCCCCAGTGCTTCATGCCTGAATAAGGCAGCATTTTTAGGTTTGTATTCATGTGATTACACAGAGACCAACATCTCACTATCTCATGCAATCTTCTCATGTATTTGTGCTTTCTTACATGTTCAGTACATACTGAACCTCAAATTTTTTCCACCTAATGAACCACTTCCTTATTATTTATTCTTAAATTGAATATAGATTTTTAAAAAGAGATGTGTAGGTAGATTGTCATATCCATTATCTTTATTTCTGAATGGCAAAGCATGCACTATAAAGTATTTGTTACAAAAAGTGAAAGTAGGCTTGATAGCATGACTTGATAGCATGACAGGTTTACTGTCAGCATTCCATAAAATTCCAAAAGTTGCCAAGCACGGTGGTCCACACCTGCAATCCCAGCTACTACAAGGCTGAGGCAGGGGCATTGAATGTTGGAGGTCAGCCTCTGTAACTTAGTTAAGACCTTATCTCAAAATAAAATAAAAAGGGCTGGAGATAGTTAAGTGGTAAAGCACTATCATGTGTGAGGCCCTGCATTCAATTCCCAGAATTGAAAAAAAAATAAATCTCAAAAGTTATTGGTATTCCAAAGTACGTATGTGTTTACATATATGGATCTTAACCTCTCTCCTGGCTATGTCCATTAACATGTCATTGCCATCAGGATATGAGATTCTTTTCTGAGTAATCAGGGGTATAGAGTAATCTGGTCTTACTTATAGCATAGTAAAAAATTCAATCTGACACCAACTGTCAGAGAACTTACTCATTTGATGATTTCCTGAATAAGTAGTTTTTAATTCTAGATTTAATCTGAGAAAAATATATCCCCCTAATATTGACTATGGTAATTTATTTCTATATAAAAAGTTATTGTTCTACCATGATTAAAATATTTATGACTGAGATTATTATAAAATTTAAACTAATAGACTGGATAAACTCAGCATTAACTGTCAAAACACTTTCAACATTATAAAGAGGATGCATCAGTTAATTTTCAAATGCTTTATTCTTCTAATCTCATTTCTAGTCATTGAGCATATGTTAAAAATGAAAATATTAATGTGATATTCATAGATGTGTCATAGAATGAGGTCAAATACCATCATACATTTATAAGTATGGGTATATGTGTATACATATGTATATGTGTATATATATATATATCCATATGTGTGTATGCTTGTGCATTTTTTATAGAGGAAATGCTTATTATGCAAGATAGTTAAATGTCACTTGTCGTAAAATATTTCTCAAAGAGTTTTCAGGTGGCGTAAAATAATAAAATTGCAGGAAGCCAATTATCTGATCTTTCCCCTTTCAGCTATTTACTCCCTTTTGTCTATTGATGGATCTTCCTATGTGCTCATTTCTTTAATTCCTTTTAATTACCATTGAAGAGTAAGAGAATGAGACAGTAATTTCTATTAATATTTCCTTGTTCATTTTGCAACCATGTGGCAAGCAGCAAATTCATTCAAGGGAAAGTGTAGGTGTTGTGAGGGAGAAGAAATGTAGGACAGAATATATACCCAGTATTCTGTCATGCTATTTTACAACTATAGAAATTATTTATATTTTCTCACAAAATTATATTTTTTTATTAGTTACATTTATTAAGTTATGCAATAAAAATGTTAGGGTAAACATCTCTGTATCTTCTTTTTCTTTATTTTTATTTTCATTATTTCTATATTATTCATAATGTTATAAGGTATTAAATGTCTATGATACAGTGTCCAAATTTAGAGATTAAAATAAAACTCAGGTTGACATTATATATGAATAGGAGTGTAATGCATAAGGAATGCTTTTGTATTGTTGCTTATAGACATTTCTATTTTGGACTATGATTATTAAAGGACTCCACTAAATAAGTATTTCTTTTTAGTAGAAGATATAACCACAGTATTATATAGCACATGAATTGCTCCTCAAAGTAGAAATCAAGCTTAAAGGGACTTATGACTGTCATGTCCCTGAGAAGTGCTCTATCCAGAATTCAAAGCTTCAATGTACCTATCAAGTCCTGAAATTGTATGAAAAATTTAAACATTTGTCCCTGTATGTGTGTGTAAGCAAAGGTGTACAATTTTTCTGGAGAAATTGCCCATTTTGTATTATCAGATTAAAAAATTTGATGGTCCATGACCCTCAAAAGCTTACACTCTCTAAAATCTTAGCTTTCTTTCTGTAACTAATTTTATAGGAAAATATTTAAATTTTCCCCTATTTTAAATATGTCACTGAATAAATTGTCCTTTGACAGATTAATAAATTACTTTGGTCATTCAAATCCAGGAGCACTATTGGCTTTGACAGGCTCTACTCAACTAAAGACTAGTGTCACCTCATTTCCAAGTCATCCAAATCTACTGAAGTGACATTCCTGAAAGCTGTACATTTTATCTGTGAATTCTGATTATTTGATTTAATAATTATAATGAGCTTATCTTGTGTTAAAGACAACATGACATTAATGACTTTATGGTGTATGAAAGGACAAGATTCTTCATGTTTCTCTTTCAACCTACATTCCATATTGATGATATTGGTTACCAAAGTGAGTACAATATAAATTTTCATATGAAAAATTTTAAAGAAATTGGTTGAAACTCTTTTAATTCTTTAACTCTCTTCAGTACTTAGAGAATATACAAGAGAATCATTGTGTCAAGAGAGGATTTTAGGAAAGAGATTAGTAAAGATTTTTCTTTAGAAAGAGCTGTTGCCATGATGGCTGTTCTATCCTGCTCTGTGAGAGTCAATAGGAAGCAGTTCACTTTCCAAACCCAATCTTGAAGAAGGTGGTTTTCTAGGCTCACAATGGAAGATGCTTAAATACTCAAAAGTCCTGGGGAGTAGTGCCTGAACACAGAAAGGAAGGTAAAGAACATTGGTATTCTCATGTCTTTTTTGCCCTGGAAATCCAGAGGAAGAAAGAAAGACCAAGAGCTTTGGTGGTTGAGTCGAGAAATGAGTCTCTGTTGGGATTGACTTTGCCCTTGCTATTACAAGGAAAGGATTGTGTGATATTTTTCTGGTGAACCAGGTGTGGGCCATGTGGTGAGGGATATTCTTAGGATGAGAGATTTCAGGAAGTATGAGCACTGGATACCCTTGAACTACAGACAGGTCACAAGAGTCCACATACAGTTGAGATTCATCTGCTCAGGGAGAGGGAATTCCCAGGAGGAAGAGAATTGGAGAGCCATTCCAAAGATCTTGTAATCAAGATAAGAGAAAAAGTCAGTTTTTTATCATTGTCTAGGTTCAAGGGGGTCATTCAATGTCACGCCTCTACTATGCCCAGAAAGTAGAAAGCCACCCAAACAAATGTGGAAAGGAACACAATAGAAGTTTGCAAGTGTGGGAAGAAAGGAGCCAGTAGAGAATAGATAGCAGAAGCAGAAGAAACCACGGTAGCCTACCATCTTTGAGCTTCTAGATGGGGGGAAATAAGAGATTTAAATCCACATCAAGTATGAAATGTTTTTCAGTCATAAAATTTATGTGGATGCACAAAGACCCCAAATAGACAAAGCAATCCTAAGCAAAAAGAGCAATGCTGGAGACATCACAGTGCCTAATTTCAAAATATATGACAGAGCCATAGTCACAAAAATAGCCTTCATTTGGCATAAAAATAGACATGCAGACCAATGGAACAGAATAGAGGACCCAGAAATAAACTCATACATCTTCAGCTAACTGATTGTTGAAAGAGGTGTAAAAAATGTACATTGGAGAAAAGGCACCTTTTCAACAAATGGTGCTGGAAAACTGGATATTCATATATAGAAGACAGGAACTAGACACCTATATATCACCCTGTACAAAAATCAACTCAAAATGGATCAAAGACCTTAACATAAGACCTGAAACACTGAGCCTACTGGAAAAAAATAATAAGTGAAATACTCTAAGATATTGATACAAGCAATGATTTCCTGAATAGCTCAGGAAACAAAAGCAAAAATTGACAAATGGGATTATAGCAAATTAAGAAGCTTCTGTACACCAAAAGAAACAATCAGTAGAGTGAGGGGAGAACCTATAGAAAATCTTTGCCGCCTTTTCTTCTGAGAGAGGATTAATATCCAGGATACAGAAGAACTCAAAAAACAACAAAAGAACAAGTAATCCAATTAAAACCAGGCAAATGATCTGAATAAACACATCTATAAATGAGAACAAATGGCCAATATATATATACATGAAAAAATGTTCAACATCTTTACCCATCTGGGAAAAAAAACAATCAAGACTACATTGAAATTACATATCATCTCAATCAGAATGGCCATTATCAAGACAACAAGAAATAACAAATCTGGTGAAGATGTGGAGAAAAAAGGAACCCTTGCACAACACTGTTAGGAATGTAAATTAGTACAATCACTATGGGAAATATTTTGAAGTTTTTTCAAAAAACTAAAAATAGAACTATCATATGATCCAGCTATACCACTCCTGGGTATCTATCCAAAGGAAATAAAATCAACATTATAAAAAACATACTCACATAGCATATATATATATATACATACATATATACATACATACATATATATACATACATACATACATACATACATATATATACATATATATAATGAAGTATTACTTAGCTATGAAGAAGAATAAAATCCTATCATTTGCAGGAAAATGAATGAAACTGGAAGACATTATGTTAAGTAAATCAAGCCAGACACAGAAAGACAAGTTGATATCACATTTTCTCTCACATGTCAAAGTGAATGAATGAAGGAAAGAAAGATGAGAGGAGAGGAGAGAGAAAGAGAGAGGAAAGAAAGAAAGAACAAAAGAAAGAAAGAAAGACCTGAAAGTAGAAGAGAAATTCTCAGGGAAGGGGAAGAGGAGAGAAGAAAGGGTAAAAGGAGAGGGGGGAAAAAAAGGGCAGAAGGGACGATCAACATGATCAAGGCATGATATATGTATGTATGTAAATGTTACAGTGGAACCCATGATTTTATACACTTAATGTGTGTTAATAATAAAAAACAGTAGAATATTTTGTGTGTCTTATAATAGATGTTCAATTACCAAATAATATTGGTGTTTGCAGATTAAAGTGATCATATTATGATCCATTCTCTAAGAATGTGAACAACAACAACAAAAAAGTTTTGTGGCTAGGTGTGGTGAGGTATTCCTATAATCTAAGCACTTGGGAGACTGAGGAAGGAGGTTTATTTGAGATCAGCTTGGGCAACTGACCCTGCCTCAAAAAAAGAGAAAAAGAAAAAGAAAAGCCTTGAGACTTACCTGAGTTTCCATCCAGAGCTGACCCAGGGCTGTGGGAGTATGATTTCTGTTTTCTTTCTGGTGGAAAGAGGGGAAAGGTTGTTTTATTCATATCTCAAGTCCTACCTGTTTGTCATACCAGTTATACTGCTTAAATAGAACCAGGCAGTTATACCTATTGATAACTGATTCTTTTTTTATGCAACATACCATTTTTAAAGTGCCATTGGTGACTACCTGGTGAAATATAATCATACTTAGTTTTCAAATGAAACACTTTTATCTGCATCATTTCTACTATCTAGAAGGCTTAGCCACACATGCATATGCTTCATGTGTGTGCCATACTATTTCAGGTTACGAAACTTCAATTTCACTTTCAAAGTTAATGACTTTTAGAACTGGGGGACTGCTTACATTACTGAGAGTTTATTATCCAGGCTCAATCTCATCACTCCACATTGCTACGTGTCCACATCTCTCACTGGAGATGAGAAAACTCTGATTTTTAAAGGCAGACTATTTGGAAGTCACTGTGTGAAATTACTTTCTAAACTAATTCAGCTAAATCACATTTAATATCAGATTTTAGTGATTTTCTCATGACTGTTTATCAGTCCTCTCAAATCTCAAAAGACTCTTTAATTAATTGTTCTTCTTTCAGTGGCTCATTCTCTGTCAGGTCCTTTTCCTTAGAGTATTATTTTACCCTGTATGGCAGAAAGGCTGTCTAAGATTCTGCTATTACTAAATGTGGTCTGGCATAATTTAAGTATGTTACCTTGATGATGGTGACGTCACTCAGGTAGTTGGCCTACAAGGAACTAGCACAATTTCACTTATTTCATTTTAATGGGTCCCTTTGGCTTTGAGGCTATAAACTAAAATACCATTGCAGTCTCCTCCAGCAATCTCAAACTTAATTATTCCACTCCAGGAAGCTGTCTGATGGTCCTGCAGAGACCTACTTCTGCACTAAAATGCAATCCCTTATTGTGTGACAAAATTACCTTTGTTTCATGTTCTTTTTTTAAAAAAAATATTTATAAAATGGCACGGAAAATCAATTCTCAGAACAACATAATGGGTGAATACCACAAATTTAGTTTGAAATTCAGGCTGGATATTTTTTAGGGGGTTCTTTTTATTCTTTCCTGTGTAATCGTGATAACTTCTTAAATACTATGCCAAGTACTGGGCATTGTGGGTAATGTGGTGTAAATTGCCAGGCTTGCTGACTCAAATCTTTTCCCCCACTGAGTTTTGATATTATTTATTAAGTTTCATACCTTGGATGACACATCTTATATGCCCATCTCTACCGATATCTTTTTTACTGCTTTGAGCAAATTTAGTTTTCTAAACTAAATTTTGCAAAAAGCAGAAGAGAGAGACAGAGGTATTGGAAGAGAAAGAAACAGCAAGATCAGAGATTTAAATGCTGCCATTTGCAATACAGTTATCATTGAAAATAAAAATGTCCAGTAACATATTTGAGTGATCAAGATTTTTTTTGTTGTTATCTTAGAATGTTTTCACATTGAAGAATGATCAAGAACTATTCTGTTCTGCTTCTAGTCCAAAAGAAGTTAAAACTGAGAACTGGAAGCTAATATTTTACAAGGGATATATTTGGGTTGTATTCATCACTTTGGTCGATGGGGACCAGGGGAATACTTCCTTCTTGCTTCCATCTTGCATTTGTTAAAGAAAAAAGGGTAGTCCGTACATGTTCTGTGCTTCTGATTGATAATATTTTCTTTCTATTCCTGATTTCTTAAGCTCTGAAAATTAAAAAAAAAAATGTTGGCTTGAGAGATTGAAAAGAGTATGAGGAGCTGGCATTATTATACTTTATATAGCAAGAGATTATTAATTTTTTTCTTTTAGCCTAATACCATCATTTATGCAAGAAATTAAATGCATGAGAATTAATATGCTCAGTTGAATAGGTGAGTTAATAAACTATAATTGAAGAGAAAGAGCTCCTGTCATGGGAAAGCTTTGTGGACATTTAGTTACCCAAGTGGATGGGGTGTTTACTTATCTGGACCTGAGTTTCACACAAAACAAGAATTACATTTTCATCATTTTGAGCTTGTGATTCTACTTCATTTAACAACAATGGAACCGCAAAAGAAAAATAGATACAGGGACAGACAATATTTGGAAAAAGAGCCAGAATGAAGCTGAGTTCTGTTTGTTTATTTTGGGTTTGGGAGAATGTGGAGAAAAAGAGATTGAATTTACACACACACAATCCACAAACACTCTTTTCTAAAACTCATTTCAGTTTATCCTCCCTGAACAAACCAAACAATATTTAGTGAAGCCCTGTCTTAGTCCCAGTGACCACTTTTAAATTACAGGATAGTCAGAGGAGGATTGACTAGCATCTCAAAGATTGACAAGTCACTGTATATAGACAGAGCAGGCAGATGTAGGATTCACACAACTTTTGTCTCAAGATGAAAGTAGCTGGATAAAATGAGTTACTATTTTTTTCACAGTCACATTGGCAAAAACATAGGTTTTCATAGATGTTATTTGACTACACTTAGAGATAAACAAAAACTAATATTAGAATCACATAACTAAATGCCAATTTAAACATTCTTTCTGAAACCCAATATCCAATCTTTTATTATTGAAGACTAATATACCAAAATTTAAAACCTACATATTTTCACATAACCCAAGCATATTGTTTCTTATTCAAAGGGAAGATAAAATGAGATAATAAACTCCAAACAACTTTGGAAGTGTTTAAAATGTTATATAAACCTACAACATTGATTTTCATTCTGATCATAATAAATTTTATTCTTTTACTATCCTTCTAAAGATCCTGTCTTCCATATTCAACAAAAGAAAGATTCAGGCTAAGAAAGCTGAAATCCATGGCAACTACCCACATAACTAAGTGAGGCCAGGTTTTGGGATTGTTATATGTATGTATTAATCAGTGATTTATTGACTATGTGTTATACTGAGCCTTAAAGGTTTATCTACCTTATATATCGTATATAACTATATCTGCTTATGTATCTTTCTATCTTTCATCTACATAAATTTTGTTGTGGGAGAAGTAGGCTTGCCAACAGATAGCAGTTAAATAGCTGTTTTTAATTACAAAAATCCTATATAAACTACGGAAAGTAACTTGAGAGATTTTGATTTGTTTAATAACTCGAAATCACTCTATTCTTCCATTCTACCATCATTTCTTACTTATACTTTTACAGCAGGTTCATAATTGTCTCACTTTTTTTTTTTTTTTTCCGGTACTGGGGATTGAACTCAGGGGCATTCTACCTCCGAGCTATGCCCCCAGCCCTATTTTTTATTCTTTTTTTTGTTTTGTTTTGTTTGTTTTTTTTAGGGGACAAAAGGCAGGCATTTATTTAGGAAAACGAAGGACTCGGGGAACAGAGAAGCGGAGATCTTTCCGGCCATGCGGGCAAAGAGAGCTATTTTTTATTCTTTATTGTGAAGCCAAGTCTCACTAAGTTGCGGAGTGCCTCACTAGGTAGCTGAGGCTGGCCGCAAACCCGGCCTCCCGAATGCTGGGATTACAAGCGTGCACCACCACGCCCGGCTAATTGTCTCACTTTTGTCTCTGCAGCTTAGTCTCATCATAGAGTCAGATAGTTGTGCTTCACACATTAGATCATGTCAGTCCCTTAAGAAGCTGCTAGTGGTCACTCAAGACTAAGATCCAAAGTCTTCACCAAGTCTAGTGACCTGCTTCCCTGGCATTCTATGATCTTGTCTTGACACTTCCCTGTGTTCTCTTGGTACCAGACAGGCTGGCTGATGCTCAGATTTTGGATATGCAAAGCATGTTCCCATCTTAGGATGATACACTTACTGGGTTTTTTTTTGGGGGGGGGGGTACTGGGGATTGAACCCAGGGGCATTCTACCTCTGAGCTACACCCCCAGTCCTATTTTTTATTCTTTATTTTGAAACAGGGTCTCACTAAGTTGCAGAGTGCCTCACTAGGTAGCTGAGGCTGGCCGCGAACCCGAATCCTCTGGTCTCAGCCTCCCAAATGCTGGGATTACAAGCGTGCGCCACCACGCCCGGCTCACTTACTGTTTTATTATGCTTTTCAGATAGGTATTTGTGTAGCCTATTCTCCACTGAATTCCCAATTCTTATCACCTCAGAGAGGAGGCAACACCTACTACCTAAAAATCTTGTATTCATTTTGCTGTATTTTATTTTTTAATGTAAATTATCATCACTTAACATGGTACATTTTAAAAAATTTCTTCATTGTCAATCCCCCCTCACTGTATTGTAAGCTTTTTTAGAGAAGATTCTGCTTTTATCAGTGCTCTTTCCTTAATCTGTATCAGAGCTTCACCCAATATAAATAGTTGATTATATTTGTTGGGTAAATAATTAATATCCATCTTCTGAGAATTTGACTTATGCCATGCTACTTGACCCCTGGCACCTATGGGAAAGACGAGTAGCTCAAGGCTGCACACTGCAGAACTTAATTTCTCCTTAACATAAGAATAAGTCTTTCCATCCTTGCTCTCCATCAAAACCAAATCCCTCCAGATTATTCATTATCTCCACCTTCACCCACCTACTTCTCTGCACTCCCACTCACCTGGCCCCTACTTGTTACTCTTTCCTGTTGGGCCTTAAATCTCTCATCAGCAAATATTCCTGTATTCTGAAACTCTTTCTTAACTTGCCCTTCACACTCTCACCCCAATCCAAATTGGCTGCCTGTCATGGACATGGCTCTCCTTCAGGAAGATATCCTGAGGGATATCTTTTTTTTTTTTTTTTAAATTACCACAGAATCTGGAATAAGAAGAGATAATATCTTTGCTCCCTACTTTATTCATTCTAAGGAATCATTTCTCCTTATGCATACACAATTCCCATTCTCTTTAAAGTTCTCATTGGGTTTTACCTTCTGCAACAACTCTTTGTAGCCTTTCCCAAAAGCCTCCATTCATGTCGCTCTCTTTTTCAGGATGACTTTTGCACCTCACTCAATCTCATTTTCTACAAACTTCCCTCTCCTCTTTTTAATTACTTAAGAATTTGACTGCACTTCCCAATATGTTTTGTTTTCTTTACTTGTTGGGAGCCAGCCCTCGAGGCAACAGGGTCGGGGGTCCCTCGTTAGGTGGGGATCAAGATGAGGTTGGGAGAATACGCTCACACCCAATGCAGTGTTGGACCATATCTGTTTAATTCATGTCATCACTGTTTATTATACTCTTTTTTACAATGAGGCAGGAATTTTTACAGATTTGTTTTTTTTTTTTTTTAAAGTTGAGTGGGTACATCTTTAACTAGAAAAGCTATTTCCCATAGTATTTGATAGGATTAAGAAAACAGCAAAGGTTACAGGATACAATACATATATAAAAATTCTTTTAGTATGAAAACAGTGTTAAAGGTTAATGACGGAGAGGAAACTCTATTCATTAGATTAAATCTTCACTATTTGCTCAGCTCCTGTCAGGCAGCTAGATATGTGGTGAAGACAAGGGGGAGGTGTTTCCGAGAGACAGAAACTATCTGTCTTAAAGCTTTCTTGACTCATGGATAAAAATAGTATACCTAAATTCCTTTGATTTGTATCTAGGCTTGCAAAGTTCAATTCCTGATGTTTGTAGAGGGTTAATGAATATCTCTGATACGAGCTGAGGCATTGTTCTTTTCACAGTCCATTTAATCATCCTGTGTCTCTAAGAAATTTTTCTTTATAATGTGAAAGCAAAACCCAAAGCACCCCAGATTTCCAGAATATAATAATGCAAAGTGGGAAATGCCATGCGTTCCTTCTTTTGAAATTGCCTGCCTTGCGGAATTCCAGTGGGCCAAGCCATGCTCAAGGCCCAGCTATTAGGATGACGTTGCATTCACCCAACAAAATGACTATTTCTCCCATTCTTCTCTCTTGTCAAGTTTCCTCATGAGCCCAAGAGCTGCATATTTCTAAGCATTAAATCTGTGCTAAAGTTTGGAATAAGGAATGTGTCTGTTACTCTATCAGGAAACTAAAATTTTCTCTGAAAGCCACCAGAAAGCTTCCATTTCTCATTGGCTAGAACTGTGGTACACAGCTATTCTTGACTTTAAGAGAGTCAGGGTTGTAAGTGTTTAGTTTTTCTAGACTTCATTTGGGAAGATAGTGAAGGAAAAGGACTTAGGGATTACCAATGGGGTTAGTCATAAGAATGTCAGCCACAATATTTTTCCATCTACATTACAGCCAATTCAGTAAAGGCTACCGACATCTCTTTCTTGAGCAACTATACAGCCTACATCTATTCTCTGTTCTTGACCCTCTATAATCCATTTTCCAAAAGCCCTAGTGACCTTTGTGATTACTATATAAAAATTACAGAAGACTCTTATACTGAACCCAAACAGACCAGGCCAAATATCAGAAAGAAGTCATTCACGCTGAAGTTTCATATCACCATGCTGAAACTAAGTTATTTATCTGTCTGGGAAATTGGGATTAGATGAATAACGGCCAAATTTCCTTAAACAGTCAGTTTAATTGACAGGATCAAGACAATGTCTCAGCCATAATTCTTATGCAAAAACAGGTAATTTGAAATTACCTGGTATAAACTAATCAGTTATTTTTCCATTACTTGGTCTCCCTCTGGCCTTTTACAAGGAAATAAATTTTTTAATATACACTTTTTTTGATGCATTACAGAAAAGTAATTTTGAAATGACCAACCTATTTTTTTTGTTTTGTTTATGCTATTTTTTTTTTCTGTTTATAAAATTAACTTCTTCCGTTTAGCCCATTAGAGGACTTTTCCCTTATGGAATCAAATGCCAATTAAGATTATTGAACTAAATTGTTATAATTTCATCTCTTGACATGATACATATGTCCAATTCATCACTTCTCCACTAATCCCTCTAAAGGTGCCAATTACATTGTAGATCAAATGTACAATCATGCTGGGGAGAAGCTCACCATGTGCTGTATGCGTGTATGTCACTATCTCTCTGAACTACATTATGATGTGAGACTGTAATGCACCAATAAAAGTATGTTAAAAAAAAAACTATATTCTTTATTCTTGTTTAGAAAGTCGCTGTCTATTCTATGGTTTTTATTTGTTTTGAAAATCCAACTTGCTCACCGTGCTTCACCAGTCTATTTTTTTATGTTGGTTAAACACACTCTGGTAACTCTTATCCTATTCCTTTTGCCTGGAACTGTTTTCCCTCCTATCTTGTCTAAATCCTTCTGTCATTTAGTTGCTCATTTGAATTTCTTCTCCTCAAATTGGATGACAGAATGTTGCCTTGAACTCTTTATCTTAGGTAGCTATCTTTTCATTATTACATATTTGAGGTATTTAGGTAGAATTTATCTCGACCTGGAGTTTCAAGAATTTGTTTGGGCTGGGCATGGTGGTGCAAACTTGTAATCCCAACATTTGGGAGGCTGAGACCAGAGGATCGGGTTCACAGCCAGCCTCAGCTACCTAGTGAGGCACTCCGCAACTTAGTGAGACCCTGTTTCAAAATAAAGACAAAAAAAAAATAGGGCTGGAGGTATAGCTTGGAGGTAGAATGACCCGAGTTCAATCCCCAGTACCGCAAACAACAACAACAACAAAAAAGAATTTGTTTGTTTGTTGTTCTAGTGTACATTTGTTTTTATATCAACATGCATATCATCCTGTATCCTCAGGTCCTAGAATAATATCTCCTCTCCCTCACCACATGTTAAATAAATAATGAATGTACCAGGGTGTCAACTAAATTTTTCACTATTCATCTCTCTATAAAAACCTTAGCAGCCAGGTGTGGTGGTGCAAATCTGTAATACCAGCTACTCCAGAGGCCGAGACAAAGGATAATAACTTAGTGAGACTCTGTCTTAAAATAAAAAGGAAAAAGTGTGAGGGCTGTAGCTCAGTGGTAGAGTACTTACTTGCTTAGCATGTATGAGGTTCTGGGTTCACTCTCCAGCACAGAAAAAAAAAAAAAAGTGTATTGATATTTTATATTTTCAAGACAAGAAAATTGAAGCACTAAGAAAAATTAGAGATGTTCAAAGTTACACTGCATGAATCTCCACAATTCACAGTCAGATCATTTTTATTTGACTCCAATATACTTTTTCCCTACTGAATTGCTTTGACACTTATATTGAAAAGCAACTGACCATACATAATTGTATTTGTTTTTGTATTCTAGATTGTTTCTTTTTTTTCCCCCTAACTCTATTTCCATACCATAATGTTTTGATTAATCTTCCTTTTTGTAAATTTTGAAATTAGGCATGGTAAATCTCCTAACTAGTTCTTCTACTACTAGGGTAGTTCTGCCTGTGCTGTGTTCTTTGCCTTACCATGAAAGTTTTAGCTTGCCAATTTCTAAAACAGCAACACAAAGTTTGTTCTAATGTTACACATTATTATTAATGTAATTCATTCATTAATTACAATATGATGGACATGAGTGGCTTACAGAGGAAGAAATAAACTCCATTCAATGTTGGTACTGTAATAACTCATTCATTTATATCTGGTGTGGAAGGCAACTTGTGAAATCTTAAGGATTTAGAAGCAGAGGAGTAGCAATGCAGTCACTTCTCTGTCTTTTCCATTTGTCATTTACAATAGTAAAGAGATTGCTTGATGGCAGTACTTTAGATAAGAAGCATGACACCATGGGCCAAATGTCTTATGCCAATATTATAGGTGATAATATAACTTGTATGTAGAATTATATGGGCTGGCCTATCTCAGAATCTGTCCAGAGTGGAGATTAGGAAGCCAAAGCAATACTAGATAGTGTCAGTAAAAATTATAAAAGTCAATTATTTTCCAGCTGTAAAAATATGAAGTAATCTCAAGATGCAGGCAAGACATAGTTAAAAGCTAATGAGATGAAGGAGAAAACAATAAGTATTAATTTGTGCATTGATGTTTTCATTTTCTAAATGTTATTTTCATTATCATGTAGACATAGTTTTTGCTGGTAATTCAATAGTCACACGATTACTTTTCTTTTAGGAGATGCTTTCTCTTTTTAATAGAAAAATATCAATTTATTACTTTGAAAATAGAATTTTTATCCCCATCAACCTAATATAAATTTCTCACTACAAACTATGTAGGAAAAATTGATAGTGCCTCAGTGCCTTTGAGATTCAATGTAATGTTAGAGATTGTAACTACACAATAGAAAAAATATTATTGTAGTCTTGAGATCTCTAAATTGACATTGCATCAAATAATTTTATTTTTATTTAACATCTAGCACATGCTTTGCTATTATACATGGTATCTCCCAGAAGATTGTTACAAGGTGACAGTACAGGGAATATATACTACTACCTCTAAATTTGTAAAATAAAATTACTCATAATATTAGGTGACTAAAAAGAGTTGAAAAATAAATGAAGCATCCTAGTAGATACAGTGTTGGAATGTGGATACATTTTAAGGAAAAGGTTTCTAAAAACACTCTCAAAAGAAAAATGTCAATCTTCTTGAGAGCCTGGGTGGCAGCATGTAGAATACTCTCTTGATCCTCATATTTGTTCATTTTCTGTAGTGTGCATGAAAAGGGACCGTGTCAACTTGGAAGGTCACTCTATTAAAGTTAAATATTTTCTTTTTAACTGTAAAAGATTTCATTTGAATAGATAACATGCTTTCATATTTCTGTGATGGCCTGGTGTGCTCATTTGGTTTATAGATATCCTGGGTTGTAGGGGTTATAAGCTGTCAAGCCATTCAGTGCAGACGAGGCTCCTTTTGGTCTGTGTTGACTATGCTTCTCAGGTAGACCCAAAGGCCATCTTTCTAGAATTTGACAGTTGCATTTCCAATGTATGAGGAGTGTGTCCTACTGTGTTCAGGCATGAGCTGAATCTGGGAGTAACAAAAATTTTATTTTTTCCCTTGGACCTTCAACAACACTTCAACATGTGGGACGAGGAACCATCTTTTTTTAAAAAAGTGAGAGAAACTGCAAGTATCTCTAAACAATGTTTGAGTAATACAATCTGTGAAAACAGTTTTATTATTCAGCACTTCTCAAATGTGAAAATGGAATAAACAAAACAAAGGCAAAAGCTACAGGGGACCGAGTAGTTTGTAAGAGGGATGAAAGAATTAACCAGAAACCTGCATTTTTGGTGGTTTGAGATATTTAAGAGGCACTCAGTAGGGAAGATAGTATAAGCAAATAGCTTCATGTATAAATGACAGGAAATAAACCTACAAAGACTAGAAAATGTATGACCAACCAATACTCAAGATTTTAACTTATGTTAGTAAGAAACATCTATAAAAATAATTTTTTGGCTTTGTTAACTTTTTATTCATAATTGGAAATATTTTATATATTTTGATGGAATTAAAAAGCAAATCAATTATGCTTTATGATTCTAAAATATTTCTGCAGAGAAAATGTTGTAATTCTGAAGTTCACAAATATTACAGAAAAGAAAAACATTCATAAAAGATGTTCCCCAGGAAGTAAAAATCAAGATCCATTTATTGGTTAAATAATTTATTAACTCCAGATCCCAATTGTAAGTATTTCTAAGTCTTTAATATTATATTTTAGTGAGCTGGGCGTGGTGGCGCACGCTTGTAATCCCAGCATTTGGGAGGCTGAGACCGGAGGATCTGGGTTCGCTGCCAGCCTCAGCTACCTAGTGAGGCACTTTGTAACTTAGTGAGACCCTGTTTCAAAATAAAGAATAAAAAATAGGGCTGGGGGTGTAGATCGGGGGTAGAATGCCACTGGGTTCAATTCCTAGTACCGCAAAAAAAAAAAAAAAAAAAAAAAAAAAAAAAAAAAAAAAAAAAAATATATATATATATATATATATATATATATATTTTAGTAACTTCATCAAACACATGAATCTTTTCAAATATCTTAAACATCTTTTAAATATTTTGGTTCTTTTCACTATAATTAAGATTAAATATTAGTTAAAGGTGATAAGATGATAAGCCTTTTAAGGAAACTATATTTCACATGTTTTTTTATTTTTCTTTTCTTTTTTTTTTTTTGGTACTGGGGATTGAACTCAGGGGCATTCTACCCCTGAGCTATGCCCCCAGCCCTATTTTTTATTCTTTATTTTTTGAAACAGGGTCTCAGTAAGTTGCGGAGTGCCTCACTAGGTAGCTGAGGCTGGCTGCAAACCCAGATCCTCTGGTCTCAGCCTCCCAAATGCTGGGATTACAAGCGTGTGCCACCACATACGGCATGTTTTTTATTTTCTATAATACTTCCAAATTCATATAAATTTTTAATATAATTTGACAGGACTTGGCATAACTTTTGGTAAATGATAGTTATATCAGACCATATCGTGGTTTGGGACTTACGAAGACAGATCTGGTTAATTTATCAGAAAAGGAATTTATTGGAAGTATAACAGGTTGTCAGTCACAGAGTTTTTGGGAAAACTGGAGAATCAGGCTCAGAAAATACATCAGAAGCAAAGAAGCATCAATGAAAAGATTCCCAGCTCTGGTCATATTGTAAAGTTGTCTAATTCAGTCTCTATGATCAAAGACCACTGCAGCTAAAAGCTTCCACTGAGAATGCATTAAGTACCATACTTTTGTCTTCCTATCCCAAACTCAATATGTTAGTGTCTTAGATAGTAGCACTCATTTACCTGAACCTACTTCAGGTCTCTACTTCCAGGAGTACTGAGTAACAGTATCAGATTCCTGTCTAGTATGCCAAACCAAAACTGCAACCAAGACTGGAACAGTAGAGAAATTCCCTCTACCAATAACAAGAGAATTTGGATGTA
The DNA here is from genome assembly GCA_004027655.1 of Graphiurus murinus. Lineage (NCBI taxonomy): Eukaryota > Metazoa > Chordata > Mammalia > Rodentia > Gliridae > Graphiurus > Graphiurus murinus. The sequence goes on along the minus strand of PVLC010010476.1, from coordinate 4,764 downwards.
TTCATATATGAATGTATCACTTTGAATTCCAATATGACGTATAATTACAGTACTCCAATAATGGTATTTTAAAAAGAGACTTTTATTAAAGGGCAACTAAACAAAAACAGATGTCCTCTATACTTGGCATTCCATTAGTATATATGTGTATATATGTTATATACATATATATGTATAATATAATATACAAATATATAAAATCACTTTGTCACATTATTTTCATCAATCTATCAATACATTATCTTGCTTTATGTAAATTTATGTTTAACCATGCTTTCTTATGTACATATTACTGATTTATTAATATTGAACTCACTGCCAACAGCACTGTGACTCATACCTGAACAAAGCTTATCAGACACATGCACTTTCTCTGTAAGGCACAGCACAGACTTTCACTTGGGAACACTAGATACAGCTCAGTACTGTACTTGGGAGGCATTTTAAACAGTGAAATCACCGACAAAGAGTGCAAAAATGCAAACAGTATGCTATAAGGAAGATCACAAAAAAGACACTTTGTTTACAGTATCAGAACTGAAGCAAGAATATGGAGCATCATCTTGTTACACCTTTGATGGGAACAGCAGCATTGGGCAGCTCAAACTTTTTGCTTCTTTGTACGTGATTCATGTTTGTGAATTAGCAAAAGTGTCACAAGTACTATTTTGTAATTACAAATGTGAGTATGAGAATTCACAAATATGAAATCTGGGTATAGTGAGCACATATATGTGTATATAGGCATATGTATATATATATATTAAAAATATATAATACTATGGTGATTTTGTAAATACTAATGCATATATTGGCATGTAAATGCTGGGATTCATAGTAATGTAAGTCAATGATCCCATATATACTACAAAGATTGTAGGTTGGCATTGACACCATTCTTTGGGGGGGGCACTAGGGATTAAACCCAGGGACCCCCAGCTCAATTTTATTTTTTATTTTGAAACAAGGTCTCTTAAAGTTGCTGAGGCTGGTCTTGAACCTACAATCCTCCTGTCTCAGCCTCCTAAGTACTGGGATTATAGGTGTACACCGTCCTGCCCAGCTGAAACCATTCAATCCTGAACATTCTTATTATGTTTTTACTACATTTTAATACTTTTATTGGTGCATTATAGTCTCACATATAGTTCACAGTGATGGTGACATACATGCACATAGCACTTATTTGGTGAGCTTTCCCCCAGCTCCTTCCCCATTTCCTCCCCTTCTATAGATAAAGATGATAATATGGGAAATTCTATATTTGTATCATATTTGACTGTCCAAAGTAACTGCTAATCTTCTAACAACCTTTTTGCATTTATGAACTTGATAATAATTTGTGGGTCATAGTTTTACTTAGATACGTCAAAATTTCTTAGCCATTATTCAAATATTCCTTACTAAAAGCTTGTGCCCAAGACCTGGATAATATTTTCAGTTTCCAAACACATTCAAAGATAACTATGTGACTAATCATTTTCCTTTTTTTGTTCAAGGATATAAATCTTTATTCAAAGATTGAAATAAGATTGTTTTATTATACATTTTATGAGTTGGATAGACCTCATTAGTCAAATGACTTCTCTGGGCACTTGGTAAATTAAAGACCTTTTAACACAAATATGTCAACATTTCCATCTGTGGTTTCTTTCTGGACACTCGCAGAGAGTTGATATGGCTTAGTGTTTTCAGTACTTCAATGTTTTCAATCTTTTACAACTCTTTCTTGGCTCACTGACTTTTGACATTTGGTTTCTGTCAACAGAGATGATAATATGAAATATATCTTATGAGGAAATGAGGAGGAAGAACGGTCAGGATCCAAAAGCCTATGTTCCAGATGGAAAGCCTTGTCAGCCCTACGTAATATGTTGGCATTGTCAATTCCTCTGGCAAAGGTGGATCAGAAGAATAGTGTTAGGCCAGGTTTGAGGCAAGTTTGGATTAAAGATAAAATGGACTTAAACATCAATATAAGGTGAATAAAGAAGCCAGAACCAAAAGATAAATAAAGTAAGATCATAATGAGTAGGAGTAGTCAAACACCTCAGTTCTAGATTCTCAGGAGAATCAGCTGAAATAGATCTGAAGGTAAGATTCAATGTCTAGGAAATCAGAGAAGGAGTATGATTGATTCTAGAAATTGTAGGGTGCTTGGCCTATGCTCCATTTTATGTTGCTTGCTAGAGTGGGTAAACTCAGGTCTTGAGATATCATTTTAAACAAGAAAGAGGTCAGAAGTTTTGCAGGATAAGGTCAGACATGTTAAAATAATCTTTTGTAAATAATAGGCCTGTAATTAAATTAGAAATGAGAGTACAAATTCCTTAAGAAATGTGAATTCGGTTCTTAGAAGGTAATAGAGAGAAATGGCAGAGACTCTCAGACCCATTATTCCATATATTAATTTATCTGAAGCAAAGCAATTTCTCATGTCTTAAAAAAAAAGCAGCACCATAATTCATTGATTCTAAGATGTACTTTTCACTTACTTTTTTATTATTATTATTTTTGGTACTGGGGATTGAATCCAGGGGCATTCTACCTCCAAGTTATACCCTCAGCCCTTTTTATTTTTTATTTTGAAACAGGGTCTCACTAGGTTGCTACATTGCTGAGGCTAACCTTAAACCTGTGATCCTCCTGTCTCAGCCTACCAAGTACTGGGACTACAGGTATGTGCCACCATGCCTGGTTCACTTCTCACATTTTTAACATCTCTAAAACCGAGAAGCATCTCTTTATCAATGACATCCCACAATTAAAGTTGAGCGATATTTTCTTTATGAAACATTAAATAATAGGGTATCTTATAATTGAGGTTTGCTTAGGTTTTATTAAATAAGGTAATCTATCTTAAAATTTAAAGTAGATATTAGTGTTTAAAGGATTATTAGGAAGCCGAAGCCCAACTCAATGTAAACAGCAAAATGAGACCTAAATATAACCAATCAGAAGCCACCAAACTAAACCTCTAACTAAGAAATTTTCACTTTAGCTGGTCAAATAGATATGTTTTTTGTCTTGCTTCCAAGAACACCTTATAGAAGTTTCCCTCCTCACATGGCCTCAGTGGAACCCAACATTTCATTGTCTGACATTTCCAAATTAATGAGTTGTTCAAATAATATTTCAAATTTTGATATTCCTAAATTTGTTTTACCATTACCAAAATGGGTATAATAAACTATAAAAATATATATTTAAAATAATCAAATATATATAGTATTTTGGTACTAGGGATTGAACCCGGGGATATTCTATCTCTCAGCTACATCCCCAACTCCAACCCCATTTTATTTTTTATTTTGAAACAGAATCTTACTAAGTTTTTGAGGGGTTTCCTAAGTTTCTGAGGCTGGCCTTGAACCTGTGATCCTCCTGTCTCAGTCTCCCAAGTACTGAGATTAAAGGCATGCACCACCACACCCAGAGACATTTTCTTATCTTAATATAGAGATTAGTGTACCCCTTTATAGATCAACTTCTTGTTATTTTATGCAAAACTTTTATTTTATATTTATTTATTTATTTATTTATTTATTTATTTATTTTTTGCGGTACTGGGGATTGAACTCAGGCGCATTCTACCTCCGAGATATACCCCCAGCCCTATTTTTTATTCTTTATTTTGAAACAGGGTCTCACTAAGTTGCAGAGGGCCTCACTAGGTAGCTGAGGCTGGCTGAGAACCCGGATCCTCTGGTCTCAGCCTCCCAAATGCTGGGATTACAAGTGTGCACCACCACACTTGACTGCAAAACTTTTCTTGTATATGTATTTTTCTTCATGAAGTGTCTGCAGTTTTCATTGAATTCTAAGTTAGTATTTCAAAAAGTAAAAAAGATCTTACAAATTGTTGCTATTATAAATTATATTTTATTTAAAATTTTATTGGAATAATGTAATATACATAGTAGATGTGTGCATATATGGAAAAGATCTTACATAATCACAAATGACTAATTTCTTTTTTTTTTCTGTACTGGGGATTGAATTCAGGGGCATTCTACCTCCAAGCTATACCCCCAGCCCTATTTTTTATTCTTTATTTTGAAACAGGTTTTCACTAAGTTGTGGAGGGCCTCACTAAGGTAGCTGAGGCTGGCCGAGAACCCAGATCTTCCGGTCTCAGCCTCCCAAATGCTGGGATTATAAGCGTGTGCCACCGCGCTTGGTTACAGATGACTAATTTCTACTAGTTCAAATGGTTATTATATAGTAAATGATCATACATTTTAAAAAATTACATTAAAATAATTTGTTTTTAGACAGTATTTTTTTATTCCTCATTAACATCGTAATATCCCAGAGCTTGACAGTAGTATAATCTTTCACTTATCTTTAGTAAGAAAAAGTAGAAAGAAACCTCTACTTTTTAGTTCTCAAATATGTATGCCATTATATTATGTTTTAGTTTCTGGAAAACAGTATCAGATTTCAATTTCTATTTTACAAAAATCAGTTAAGTATAATCAAATTTCATAATATTAGAATAATTCTTAACTTCAAAAATAGTATTTATTTTGTAAAATATATTCAATGGGAAGGAAAAATGTCAAATAAAATCTAGTTATGTTCAAGTTCTCATTTTAGAGGGAAAAAATGGTCAGTGTGTTCATTAGCTTTTTATCACTGTAATCAAAACACCTGACAAAAACTACAGAGAAGGAAAGTCGAATTTGGCTCACAGTTTCAGAAAATCATAGTAGAAGGGAAAGCTGTTCACAGCAGTAGGGGAAAGCTCATCATGGAGAGAGA